>PHNY01207269.1:5911-17840 GCA_003724115.2 Anethum foeniculum | reverse complement strand
ATTATTTACGATTATTAATTTAATTTGATACTAATATTTTAATTTCTATTCGTGTTTCGCACGGGTATGAGGTTTAATTCTCTGCAAATACTAATTTAATATTTTTAATCTCGGGTCCGTGATTCGCACGGTTCGCACGGGTTACCAACTAGTATAAATAATAGGTAGATGTTGCATTCAAGAACGTAATCAAATACGAAAAATTATTATGCAGATATGTACGTGTAGAGAGAACCGATTAAATCAAAGGTGTTGATCCACTTCTGGAATTATTAGGATAACAACGAAGAAGCACCGTTTCGGATTCGGATGCATCACTTAAACATCCAAATATACCTAGTAGCAAAAACAAGAAAATGTAAAACAAGATGTAGCATACAAACTGGCCAGGTCAATGACCTAGTCAGGCTACATTTTATATTTGACAGTCCCGTACATGTATTGAGACCATAGAAGTTTTTCAAGCGGTTCCATCAACACAAACCCATTGACCCACAAACAATGCTGCGCAGTTGATGTTAGGATTGATGGAATCGAACTCGGAAGTTGAAAGTTTGAAATTCTGGGCGATGTCAAAACAAGTGTCTCCTTTCCTCACTCCAAACACTGTATCACAAGCTGGAGCTGCCTTTGCTTTTGCAACAAGTACTGATCAATAAAAATACAAGATACATTAATATCATGATATAAATTTAACACAAAACAAGATGCAATAGGCTGGAGAACTCATGATCTGAAAGCTGAGCTTACCGTGGAAGACAGGCCTGCTTTCGGAAATTGTGATGATGAGAAAAAGAGAGAGTACGAGAACTAACAAGGCAGCTCTGTTGTTAAGTTTCGCCATATCAAATTGGTCTGAGAACTAAAGCTACTAACTTAGTTTAAATGATTGTTTAGAGGTGATGGCTTCCTCATAGCTAGAATTACCTTAATTTATAGTATCCTTTCATTAACGAGACGAACAACAACAGACGAACTGCAACAAGGAGCATTGTTACCTGAGATTTAATTGGCTGTTCCTTTCCGCCCATGGGTAAAAGTTATATAGATGCCTCGATTCCTCGCGGCTTTAACAAAGATATGAGATATGTCGTTGGTGGTAACTCAAATATTTAATATAAGTTATACTTACCCGAGCAGTCAACATGCCAATATTAAATTATTTATTTTTATGTATATGGCAAATCATTGAGATGCATACAAATACATACTTATGTGATATATGTTTTATGAATTAATTTAAATTTAAGGTGATTATTTGTCCAGATTAATTTTTGAGTGCGACGTTAAAGTGAGCTGGATACTACAAAAAACACGGCATTAAGTGGTTGTTTAAGCCGTCAATAAAGACCTCGTTACTTGTAGTAGACGAACTTAATTTAATTCAAATATAATAAACGTTAAGAATGAAATATCAGGATGCATATGCATAAAGCACATAAATCGGTCTTTGTCTGATCGTGTTTTAGTGTTTCTTGTGCTTTGTTTAAGCTATATGCTGCCTGAATTCTTCCATTGTAACTTCCGCGACGGATGCTAATTAATTAGATGGGCAAATATCTAGATATTATACTGTTCAAATTTAGTCTTCAAACTCAAAGTTGACTAGTTACTTCGTTTTGGAGCGTGCGATTGCTTCGACCTATTTGTTGAGCTTAACTTATTACATGCGGCTTGACGGCATGTATGCATCTCTAATGGGTGAACTTAGTAAAAGTATATAGTTAAAATTTTCAATATTAAAATCAATTCTTCGCTAGTAGTGGGTTTAATTTCTTCGCCCTGAAAATTTTTGTTAGGATATGAATGCCTGCCATTCACTTATAGTGGGTCTTACCCGATCTTTGCATATAGTTTGTTTCCAATATTCATTACGTAATTTATACACTCTGATGGTAGGCTAGTTCATTCCTTCTCTTAAAACATTTTGATTGAGACATCTCATACCATCACAATCTCTATTTATATAAACAAAAATGAAACGAAGTATTAGACTGAAGATTTTGAATCGTACTGCAGGCATGTTTCTACTGAAACTCTTGATTTTGATTCTAATTTTTTTAGTAAATAAGCAGTATACCACTTTAATGACTTCTGATGGAAACAAACGCATGCACATGAGAAAATATATAACTAAGTCACCATCATTTGTCATTTATTCATGCACGTAAACAGCAAATACAAGACAGAGATAACAAATGTTCTGCATCCATAGTCTAGCATTCTCAGAGTTACAGTGAACGCAAACTTCAGGATGCAATATTATTTGAACATACATTTATTAGGTACCAAAAACAAGAAAAGGAAATACAAGCATGATGTAGTTTCAAAACTAGGTCTATGACCTTGCTTGGCTACACTTTATTTCGCACAGTAAGTACATTCTAAATCTCAGTTCAGGAGGATTTACAAGATTTCAAGCCGTTCCACCAATGCAAACCCATTGCCCCACAAACAATGCAGCGCAATTGACATTAGGATTGATACAATTGAAATCGTGAGTTGAGAGTTTGAAATTCCGAGCGATGTCAAAACAAGTGTCTCCTTCCCTCACTCCAAACACTGTATCACATGTTGGTGTTGCAGGTTTCAGAACTGCTCACCAAATAATACATGACAATGTTATCAAATTAGTTTTTGAACAGAGATTAATGAAATTAAAATGCAGGGAGAATTGTAGATTTTCTTGTTTACGACAATAATTTTTTTGCAACGAACATGTACTTGTAGTAAATTAGGGAAATCTAAATGTGAACTTACTGCGGTACTCTGCAGGTTTGCTCTCACGAGCAACTGTTATGATAAGAAAAAGAGCGAGTACGAGAACTAACAAGGCAGCTCTGCTGTTGTTTAGCTTGGCCATATCGAATTACTTTGAGGTAATTTAGTTGATATTTTCTGGTTATATATATAGCTTCTGCAGAGACTTCCTTTTATACTAAATTTCCTGTAGTAAGACGAACATTTGCGACAGATTATGAAGCATCGGGCCTCAGGTCTGATTGGCTAGCTGTTCTTTTACTCGTACCCAAGGGGAAAAGTTAAGTAGAACTGAAGCTTAATTAATACTATGCGGCTTTAACAATGAAATAATTAAGAAGCCGATTTAAATATTTAATAGGTAATCATAACCCCCATGCAGGCAACATGTTAAATATGTAGTATACAGCTTCCTTTTTTTAGCATGCATGCAAGCAAGCATTATATTCATTAATGTCAATGTCTTATGATCTTGTTTAAAATTTGGAAGCAAATGATTTGTCTGAATCGACTAATTGCAGCGTTTTGATGGCCTAAAATATGTAATTGCGGTTCAGGTTTTCTTAACTAGCTAGTGGGATCCAAATACAGTGAAGTCTTCTGGATGAACTTATATAATTAAAATCATATGTAGTTCGTGGAGCAGATATATTGATCAAATCACAGAAGTTTTGTGCGTCTTTTTTTTTTTTCAAATTTTTTTATGTTTCTTATACTTCTGTTGGAGGTAATCAAGCTGCCAGCTAGGAAGCCAGCTCAGCATGACTTCAGCATCTCAGCTCGAGTTAGTTACAATAGAGTATATAAGCAGTGTATTAGTGAATAGATTCAGTTATTTAGAATATATAAATAGAATTTGTAAGTATAGAAGTTTGTTACATAATATTCAGTTATTTAGAATATATAAATAGAATTTTTAAGTATAGAAGTTTGTTACATAATAGCGATCAGGTGTATCAATCTATAGACTTCTTCTTCTCTCTTCTTCTTCATCGTGTAAACAATGTGTGTAAATGTTTAGTGTTCTACTGTAATTCATATAGTTTTTTTCTTTACTGATTCTCAATGCTAAACATCAACATGGTATCATAGCGGTTCATGATGAATCGGAGACGATCGTGTTTGTAATCTCATCGAAAATCAGAAAATACGTAGATCGAAGAAATCATGTGATAATTCTTGCATTTTATCGTTACAGATAAATATGATTCATCAAGATTTGGTATCAATTCTTAAGTAGACTTCATCAAAGTGTTGTTTTGTGGATCGAAGTGTTGTTTTGTGGATCAATTTGAGTTTCTTTCTTCAAAGATTAAGAACAGAGCATTGTATTGTTTGTTCGTTGCAAGTTGTGTGTATATTGTGTTGTTTCTGTGCTTGTTTCAGAAAGTATGGCTGATGCGATTAGAGCTAGACCTACGTTACCTCCTAATCAAGATCCAACGAGTGTGTATTTCATTCATCCTTCTGATGCGAATACTACGCAATTAGTTTCAGTAAAATTTAACGGTAATGGCTTCAATAACTGGAAAAGATCAATGATCTTGACTCTATCTGCTAAGAACAAACTTGTGTTTGTTGATGGAACGTTACCTAAACCTGATGTTGTTGCTCCTAAGTTTAAACCTTGGGAGAGATGTAACGATCTGGTTTGTTCGTGGTTATTGTTCAATCTGGATGATACAATTGCGAAGAGCATGTTGTTTCTCAAGACTGCAAGAGAAATTTGGGTGGATCTGGAAGAGAGATTTGGTTACTCTTTTATGACACAAGTTTATGCTCTTGAACAACAGCTTTCTGAATTAACTCAAGATTCTGATAATGTGTCTGAGTTCTTTACTAAAATAAAGACTACTTGGGATGCTATTAACGATGCTTATCCGCTGCCTCGATGTACATGTCACAAGTGTACCTGCAATTTGGAACAAAAGGTATACCAGATGCAGCAAGATCAACGTATGATACAGTTTATGATGAAGTTAAATGAAGATTTTTCTGCTGTTCGAGGCAATATATTTATGCAGCATCCTATGCCAAATATTACTAATGCCTACAGATTGTTTGCTCAAGAGGAAAGGCACAAGGAATTGTCACATTTGGCTAGTTCAAACGAACCAATGACATGTTTTTCTAAGAAAGGAAAGTTCACTGATAATAGGCAATTTAAGTTTCTAGGAAATTTTACTAAGAATGCAAGCAATTATTATGGAAAAAGCTCATTGGGAAATGGTGTCAAGAAACAGTATTTTGCACTCATTGTAAGATGCCTGGTCACAGCTATGAAAGGTGCTTCAAAGTTCATGGATTCCCACCAGGATTCAAGTTCAAAGATAAGAAAGTGGCTGCAGTAGCTCATGTGGATAATTCTAATGCTTCAGAAACTTCTAATTCTCCAGCTATGTTCACTCAAGCTCAGTATAATCATTTTCTGGAAATGTTTAATAAGCAACAAAATCTGGAGAATGCACAACAAAAATCAGATGATGTTAAGGCTAATCCTCATCATGCTTTATTGGCAGGTACATTCTGTCTAATGTCTAAAATGGATAGTAATTGGATATTGGACAGCGGTGCAACAGATCATATTTGTTCTAATATTGATCTCTTTAGTGAATATAAAATAGCTAATGCTAGTGACAAGTTTATTACAGTTCCTGATGGAAGGAAAGTAAAAATTATTTACGAGGGAACTGTTGTTCTAAATAAAGACATTACTCTGCAAAATGTCTTTCATGTTCCAGATTTTCACTTTAATCTCATCTCAGTGAAAAAGATTGTGTCAAGATTTACACTGTCAACTGGTTTTTACACATGATAGTTGTTTTGTTCTGGACCCTTTACAGAGGAAACCTCCGGTGCTTCTTGGTAATCAGCAAACCGGGCTGTATCATACTTCAAGTCAGCAAAACAATGATACTTCAGTCTGCTGTACTGCCCTAGAAGAAACAAAGTTATGGCATTTAAGACTAGGCCATTTGCCATTCTCTCAGCTCAAAATTTTAAAACCTCAGTGTAATGATAAAACTTGTATTACTGATAGCATTTGTCAAGTTTGCCCCGCATCAAGACAGACTAGACAACCATTTGTTCATAGTTCTATCAAATCTACTGCTGTATTTGAATTGTTGTATGTGGACATCTGGGGTCCATATAAAACTAAAACATCTACTGGTTGTAATCAGTTTTTAATAGTAGTAGACGACTTTAGTCGTTTTACATGGGTACATTTGTTGAAATCAAGAACTGAAGTTGCTCAAGTATTGATTAATTTTACTGCTTATGTTGAATCACAGTTTAAAGCAACTGTGAAAACTATACAATCTGATAATGCTAATAGTTTTGTTAAGGGATTTTGAATGTTTTCTGTCAGCAGAAAGGGATTCTACATCAAAGGAGTTGCGCATATACACCTCAGCAAGACGGTGTGGTCGAACGCAAGCACAGGCATCTGCTTGAGACTGCAAGAGCTTTGTTTTTTCAATCAAAGGTTCCTCTCTTATACTGGGTTGAGTGTGTATTATGTGCTACTTATCTTATAAATAGGATGCCACTGAGAAGTATTAACAATAATACACCTTATATTTTATTATTCAACAAAACTCCTACCTTAGATCATTTACGAGCTTTTGGTTGTTTATGCTTTGTCACTACACCAAAAGTTCAACGTTCAAAATTTGATCCCCGAGCCTATCCTGGTGTTTTTCTTGGTTATTCAGTTCATAGTAAAGCTTACAATATCCTTGAAATAGCTTCTAATAAGATTGTGGTTTCTAGGGATGTAATATTTCATGAAAAACATTACCCTTTCCATTTTGATTCAAATTCTCAATCTCAATCTTTTCCATCAAAAATTTACCTACCAGCCATTACATCTGTTTCCTCCCATGATATAGATGACATAACTCTTCCAGAATTCTTACAAAATACTGAATTACATACTCAAGGCTCATTTGCAAATACTAATGATCAAAATTTCAATATAGAACTCTCTCACAATGTATCTGATCATTCAATCAATTCTGATTCTTCAGTTACTGATATTAGCTCTCAAATTCCTGTTCCTCCCATTAGACAATCTTCTAGAGTCCATAAACAGCCATCTTATCTTCAAGATTTCTATTGTAATTCTGCAATAACTACACAGCATTGGTGCAATTTAGTTCAATACTCTCAACTGCCTAAAGAAAATCAGGGTTTTATTTCTAAAGTGTGTGATCTGGTTGAGCCTAAATCATATTCTGAGGCTTCTAAAGATCCTATTTGGGTGGAGGCTATGAGTAAAGAACTGAAAGCTTTACATCAAAATAATACCTGGGAACTTGCTGATTTGCCTCATGGTAAGAAGGCAATAGGATCCAAATGGGTATATAAAGTTAAACTTAAGTCTGATGGGACTCTAGAACAGTGTAAGGCATGGTTAGTGGCCAAGGGTTTTAACCAGCGTTATTGAATTGATTATGAGGAGACGTTTTCTCCAGTTGTTAAAATGGCTACAATACGTTGTCTATTAGCTGTTGCTGCTAGTAAAGGATGGTCTTTGTTTCAACTGGACATTAATAATGCGTTTTTACATGGTGAGCTTACTGTAGAGGTGTATATGAAGATGCCAGATGGGATGCCTAATCCACTAAACAAAGTTTGTCGTTTAAGAAAATCAATATATGGGCTTAAGCAGGCTTCCCGGGAATGGCATACTAAATTGACTACAAAGCTGCAAGAACAAGGTTTTAAACAATCGAAGTATGATTACAGCCTCTATATTCGTCATCATAATGGTCTCATTTGTGTGGCTGCTGTTTACGTAGATGATGTCATTTTAACAAGTACTGATCAAATTGTCATTGATGATCTTAAGACTTACCTGGATACTACATTTGGTATTAAGGATTTGGGACGCTTGAATTTCTTTCTGGGCATTGAAGTTTCACATCTGTCACAAGGAATATTTTTAAGTCAGAAAAAATTCACACATGAGTTGCTTGACAGTTGCCCTGTTGATATTTCTAAACCAGCATCCACTCCTTTACCTCTAAATGTGAAGCTTTCTGCAGAAGAAGGGGTTCTTTATGAATATGCCGAGCTTTACAGGTCATTAGTTGGTAAATTAAATTTTTTATCTACTACTCGACCTGATATTGCTTATGCTGTTCAATCTCTAAGCCAGTTCATGCATAATCCCCGTAGCAGTCATTTTCATGCTCTTACACATACTCTTCGATATATTGCTCATACGATTGGTGAAGGAATTCTTTTAAAAGCTAATTCAAATATATGTTTACAAGCTTTTATTGATTCTGATTGGGCTTCATGTCCTGATACTCGAAGGTCTGTTACTGGTTATGTTTTATTACTTGGTGGTTCTCCTGTCACTTGGAAGTCTAAGAAACAAAACACTATCTCTCGTTCTTCTTCAGAAGCTAAACATAGGGCGATGGCTTCAGTTACTGCTGAAGTGCATGGCTTTTCCGTTTACTTGAGGATTTAGGAGTGACTGGATTGAAGCCTGTTACCTTGTTTTGTGACAATCAGTCTGCTATTCAGATTGCTAAAAATCTTGTTTTCCATGAGCGTACTAAGCATATAGAAATCGTTTGTCACTTTACTCGTGATAAGGTGTTGGAGAGTCTTATCTAGCTCACATATTTGCCTACAAAGTCTCAGCTCGCTGATGTGTTTACTAAAGTTTTACCTTCACCTCAGTTTCGTTTGCTGTTGTCCAAGTTAGGATTTCATGATCTTACTGATCTTGAACCTCCTAACTTGATGGGGGAGGGTGTTGGAGGTAATCAAGCTGCCAGCTAGGAAGCCAGCTCAGCATTCAGCTCGAGTTAGTTACAATAGAGTATATAAGCAGTGTATTAGTGAATAGATTCAGTTAGTTAGAATATATAAATAGAATTTGTAAGTATAGAAGTTTGTTACATAATAGCGATCAGGTGTATCAATCTATAGACTTCTTCTTCTTCATCGTGTAAACAATGTGTGTGTAAATGTTTAGTGTTCTACTGCAATTCATATAGTTTTTTTCTTTACTGATTCTCAATGCTAAACATCAACAACTTCATATACATGTGTTTGTTGTTTTCGACTCTTTGTCCCTTACTGTTTTTTCTCTCATTCTCTACGTCTCTCAATATTGTTTATTCCACAACAGATTTTCATGTTGGAGATACTATATGTAATACTCCATATTTTCATAATTTATATTATTATTGTTTGAGCATTTTCTGTGATTATTTTTCTAGAAAAGGAATAAAATAGTGGATATTTTATTCCTGTGTGGTGTGTTCTCGTCCTTAACATGCTCAATGTGTTAATTGATAAGTATGGTATCGATCCCTGTCAGTTTGGTGAAAGTATTTATATGCTTTTACTATTTTCCAAATTTATTAAAGCCGATTGTTTTATCAATATCGGTAAAGTGAACTCATTTTAAAATGTTAGGGATCGAGTGGATATTTTATCCTCGTCAAAATTATATTTTTTAAAAAGTATGAAAATATTTAAATAGAATATTTTGTATTCTCTTAATTGCGTGTTAAATGCAATATTTCGGGTTTAATTTAATTTAAAAAGGTTTCTGACCCTAAAATATTATGTGGTAGATTTTATCTGTGGTCCCGTAAGGACCAGGATATTTTATGATAATTGTTACGTGTTTAAATTGAAATTATATGAATTAAATGTTTGGTTGGACTCGTTTGGAATAGCGTATGTGTTGTATGCGTGTTCTATCTCATTTTGTGCAAGTTCGCATATTTTATAATTATTTTCGTTGTTTATTTCTAATTTAGAAATTGTTTTGAGTTAATAAAAATTATCGTACCGGGACCCTACCGGGACGTAAAACCTTGCAAAATTTCCATTTTCATTTTTGTAAAATTTAAAAGGGTTCGTCGGCTCGTTATTGTTACGTTGTTGAAACGTACGTGATTTTTGGGAAATTTTGATATAAGTTTCATAATTAAATAATAATTTTGTAAAAATAAATTTTCCCCCGTAAATAAATATTTTGGGCCAATTATGTTAATTAAATGATCCAAGTATCGTTAAATTAAGCTACGGGGCTTTATTTTCCCGTAATTATAAATAGCCATAAAATGATTTTTAATTTTTATAAAAATCATTATTATTGGATATAATTCAGAATAAAATCAGAAAATCATTTTAAGTGTTTAATTTGTTCTTCATCTTTATCCGATGATTACAAGCGATTTAGTTATCCGTTCTTGGCGATCTATATACCAATTTGAAGCTCTCAAGGTGCCCGTTCTTTTGGTACTAGAATCATCAATTAAGGTGGAGTATTCTGTAAATTCGCTGTTCGTTGTTAATCGTCGATTTTGGTCTGGATTTCTTGTTGTTTTTCCGGCATGTTTGATGTTATAAAAAGCTTTAGCATGCTTAGTATAATCGAATTATGTTGTTGGAACATTCGTTCTATTGCCAGAAGCCTTAAACCGAGTTCTTGGTTGTAATGATTTTTATTTTTGAATTTTCCGAGTTATGTGTTAATTGGTTGTTGATTTTGACTATGCGAATAGATTGTATATGTTAGCAGCTTCATTTTCATATGCTGAATGTTTAATTTGGCTAAAAATTGGTAGAAATCGATGTGGGCCGGAGTTGTGTCGTGTCCGCCGGCGTTAATGGCGTTTGGGGCCGGAGTTGGTGTTTGGGTGGCCGGATATTGGTCCATTTGGGGAGGAAATGTTGCTGGAAGGCAGGGTGAACGTTTAGTGTTGGATCGAGGGTGAACTGGCCCGGGTTGGCAGCGGTTGCGGGCTCGCCGGAATCGGCAAGAGCCGCCGGATTCTGGGCTCTTCCCAGTTTCCGTCCGGTGTTCTTGGCGACCCGGCTGAGACCCGTTAGCCCGCCAAGCTTGACCCGGTTTTGATTTGCTTTTCCCCAATTCAGTTTAATAAAAACTGTTTGTGTATTTTTGATTTAAAATAATTCAAAAACCTTATTATTTATTCTAATTTTGATTAATTTGATTAATTAGTTAAGTTAATGACTAATTAGTCTAATTAATTAAGATATTAAGAATAAATAAACTATTTTGATTTTTCAGAAATTACTTTCTGAATTATTTCAAATATTCAATATTTAATTTGATTATTTATAAATTATTTTGATTATTTATTTATTTATTTAATTGATTAATTCATTTAATCAATTAATTTTATTTATAAATAGATAAATAAAACACATTTATTTATAATTAAGTTAAATACTACTTTAAAAATTATTTTCAGCCTTTAAAGATTTATAGAATATTGAATAATCAATTAATATTATTATTAATTGAATTATTCTTATTTTATTCTTATTAAATAGACCGTTTGTCCCTTTTTAATGAGACGAACGCCTACGGACTCAGAAAAATATTCTGCTTCCATTAAAAATACTTTCGAAACTCAATTCCTTTTCTATCAAAAGGTCGAGTCTTTTTACAATCATTTCTGAGTTAGGTTTTTATCGAAAAGTCGTGTTTCGACCCGATTTCAGTTTTAAATACACCGAACCAAATCTTTTGACGAACTGAGTTACGTGTTACATGTCTTATGTGTTTATTTGCTATATGGATTATGTGCTTAAGTGCATTGTATGTTTATGTGCGTAACCGATTAGGGTTATGTGATAATGTGATGATGTGACTTATCTGTATTAGAGGTTATCGTATGGGTAGACGATAAGGTCGTAGTTGAGCCGTTCACCAAGTAATTATCGTTTAGACGGTTATAGTGTTATCTTTGATTATAGATGAGGGTCATTCGAGATGATCAGAGTCAGATAAATTGGATAAAGAGAATTGACTGAGATTACATCTCAGGCTGTTAGCACCCGCAGGAACGGCAAATCAAAGAATTAGTAGAATAAAGTCGGTGATGGCATGAGACGTTAGAATGAGATGATTGTGTTAGTGTGAGCGTGCATAATTGCTAAGGAACAAAGGCAAGTATTCATTCACTATTCTATTCTCAGAATAGATAAATGTTTTAAATATCAAATGGTTAATTCTGATTATGCAAGTATTTTCCCCACTATTCTACTTCCAGAATAGGTAATTGTTTTAAATATCAAAATGTGATATTCTAATTATGCAAGTACTGCTTTGCTAGTATAAATTCAAAGTAGATGGATTCTATATCCTCGAATATTTTAC
>PHNY01207265.1:8635-23879 GCA_003724115.2 Anethum foeniculum | reverse complement strand
TATCACTCTAAAAAGCCATAGCTCGTATCAATGATTAATCAATAAGAGCAAAGAGAATATAGATTTTGAGTGTTACAATGATTGTGTAAGACTTTAAATGGTGAGAATAAAATTGGGCATGACATCTCCTTATCAAATTAATGAATATAATCAAAGCTTCACAAAGTTGCAAGAGCTCCGCTTTCAATACGTAGAGAGAGATACAAAACCAATCTGCATATGTTTGATTATATAGCTGGTAGGTGGTACGTGAGATTGACTGATGATGTGGCACGCTCCTGTCCATGTAAAATAAACCACAGCTTTCCAAATAGTACTTGGTTGCACCTGTATAACTTTTGTGACTTTAATACTTGAATATTCATTCACAATTAAATGTGGTTGCGCCAAGAGGAGTATTAATTGCCTTAGAAACATTAGCAATAAATCAAGTTGCGCCTAGAATGGACTCAAGAACTTTGATGGCGCCTCCTAGATGAGATGTAGCTTGATGTTGTGCCTAGGATACAGGATTTCACTTAGAACAACTTCAAATACCATCAACTTGCGCCTACAAGCATTCATGGACATGTAGTGGCGCCTAGAATTGCATTCTAGCACTTAGAATCTTCAAGAAAGCTTGCTGGTGGCGCCTACTAGGTGGAAGCATCAAAAAGTGGCTCCTAGAGTCATGTATAGGTGATTTTTTACTTAGTTTTTGAAGCCATCAAGTCAAGTTGTGCCCAGAGTGTAAATTTGCCTTAGTTTTTTCATCAGACAAGACCAAGTTGCGCCTAGAGTGAAGCCTAGTGCACAAGTTGCGCCTAGAGCCAATGAAAGTGCTATTTTGACTTAGTTTTTTTCACTACACACTTCATGGTTGCGCCTACTAGTGCATACAAGCCATTCTTTACTTAGTTTTTGAAGCACTATCATGTAGGTGGCGCCTCCTATGGCCTTGTACATCCCTAGTGGTGCCTACTCCTTCCAATAGGCCATTTTGACTTGGTTTCTAGAGGCCTTGTTCACTGAAAAGCTGTTTCGTCTTCTCGTCTTCTCCTCGAGTCTTCGTACAAACTATTCTACAATATTCTTAGGTACAAACACTCACTTGACAATCATTCTAATGATGATCCTTAGTTTTCCTTCACGGATCACTGACGCCTAGTGCAATTGGTCAGGTTCACAGATGACTAGTTCCGCTCTCAGGCCTTCGAATCATGAACTCTTCAACACATTGTCAAGTCTTCTACCATATATAAACAACTTCACTTAGAATCCTTTAGGTCTTCACACTGATCATACCAACTGCTACGAATGACTTCAACCTTATTACTTCATTGCTTGAACATATTAATGGACTTCAAACGGTCTTCTGTTGACGCCTTCTTCACTGCAGCTACTAGGATCTTTGTGTATATACCATGACTTCAATCTATACTGATTCTTAGTGGAACTTAGTATTATTTTCAAGTCCTTGTTCTATGTTGAGTTATCCAAACCAGTATTGTTGAGATAACATATCCAGCTTCAATCTTGCTCAACAAAAGTAGAAGATAGAATTGAAAACTATTTGGTTAAAGTGAATTTGAAAAAAAAAATTAAAAAAATGGTTTATTCACTTCTATCTCTTTACTAAAGACATGTGCACATGAGTTGGACAGCTGTCAGCATTTAACTGGTGGTTGTATAATGAGTGGAACAAAGAATTAGGCAGTAATTAACGTGCACGGTTAAACATAATATTTACACATATATGCACATAACATGTGAACTGTTTGTCCAAAAAGCATTCCACCAATTTTTGTGAGTTGTCAATTATATACACATATTATTATTTATCTTTAAAAGACAAATAATTTCAAATACTGAAAAATTTTAAAGTCTGAAGACCATCAGTATTTGACCATTGACAAATATCAGAGTTTACAAACTCTGATAGATCAAAAATTTCAGAGTTTAAGAAACATTAATTGGTAACATGGTATCAATATTTAACTTGCAACAATTAAATACTTATCAGTAGATACCAAACTCTGATTCTCATGTGCCTTAGACATATACATCTATTCATCTGTGTTTGAGAAATGTCCATTCATCATTCCCAATTCATTCACCAGTCTTGTAAAAGTAGCTTCGCTCAATGGTTTGGTGAACAGATCTCCTAGTTGTTGATCTGTAGGAATAAAATGCAACTCCAATGTTTCTACCATCACATGCTCTCTAATTAAATAATACTTTATACTGATGTGCTTTGTCACTGAATGTTGTACTGGATTTCCTATTATTGCAATGGTACTTTGATTATCACAATATATAGGAATTTTAGAATATTCTAACCCATAGTCCTGTAATTGATTCTTAATCCAAAGAATATCTGTGCACAACAGCTTCTTGCAGCAATGTGTTCAGTTTTTGCAGTGGAAGTGGAAATTGAATTTTATTTCTTGCTAAACCAAGAAACTAATCTGCATCCACTAGTATTTCTCCTGTCTATTTTGCAACCTGCAAAATCAGCATCTAAATAACCTATTAGCTTAAAGCATGATTCTCTAGGATACCAAAAAACCTAAATTCATGGTTCCTTTGAGATACTTAAAAATTCTCTTTACAGCTATTAGATGAGGCTCCCTTGGATCAGCTTGGGACCTTGCACAGAGACAAGTAGCATACATGATATCTGGTCTACTTGCAGTGAGATAGAGTAATGAGTCAATCGTACCTCTATAGCTAGTTATATCTACTGATGAACCAGTATTTCAGTCTAGCTTGGTTGCAGTGGACATGGGAGTACTTGCAGTTGAGCTATCTTGCATTTCAAACTTTTTAAGCAAATTTTTGGTGTATTTAGCTTGATTAATGAAGATCCTTTCATCAGTCTATTTAACTTGTAACCCTAGAAAATAACTCATTCCCCCATCATACTTATTTGATATCTTGACTGCATAACCTTAGAAAAGTTCTGACATAGTTTATAATTAGTAGAACCAAAAATGATATCATCAACATATATCTGAACTAACAACAAGTTCTTACCACGATTTAAATAAAATAGGGTTTTATCAATGGTACATCTTTTGAAACCATTCTCAAACAAAAATTGAGCCAGTGTTTCAGACCATGTCCTTGGAGCTTGTTTTAGTCCATAGATTTGCCTTATTCGATCTGTAAACATGATTTGAATATTTTGGATCAATAAACCCTGGAGGTTGTACAATATAAACTTCCTCTTCAAGTTCACAAATGCACTCTTTACATCCATTTGAAAGACCTTAAACTTCACCATTTGATTACTGAAAAAAATTGTTCTCAATGAAAATTAAACACAAGACACATATTTTCAAATTTATAACTTCAAAAAGAGCCTCCATTGATTAGATTGTAGTTTAATATATTCATAAGTGGCTCCTTTATTTAATTTTATATTTATTTTAATATTCATATAAGGAAAAATGATTCGAGACTTGGATAATTAGCCCATTTTAATATCCTAACTTCTTTACACACATACTTTCGCGCTACAGTTTAGCCTATATTTAATTTGATATTTATTTTAATATTTAATAAAAAAATGATTTGACACTTGGATAATTAACCGATTTGGATAAGCGATTTTGTCTTGGCAATGAATCGAGCCTTGATCTTCAAATAGTAACAAATTTGATGGGTGAAGAAGTTACTACTACTGAGAATGGAAAACAAAAAAAAAAAAGTAAGACACGGGAAGATCGAATCAGGACAGGGCATGAACATCACAGAAACAACGAATTCCCTTAAAACGATGCGCAAAAGGACCCATCGAATAGTACATTGTAAAAATAGTATTTTTCAAAGTATGTTACTCACATTAGCCAACCTTTCACTTACTTCCTAGACTATGTTAGACTCTATATTAGAGTATGGCATGAACTTTCATGTCTAGCCGTTAATTATTTGAGATTATTTGGTGTAAAATTTTAACTATCATCATTAATAAACATGCTCAACTTCAATTATTTCGATTATTCTCATTGCATAGTGACTCAATGTGATTTACCAAAAACAACCAAGTGTAGCAAGAAAGGGACCTAAAATTATCTTTCTTCTAAAACTACGGCCACTTTGAATGGTATACTTCCTACACTTTTTTTTTTAAATCTATCCATATTCATCGATTATAAATATTTACAAAATATATTTAATACCGTCAGTAATACTTAAAAAAATAAGTATAATAGAATATGCTCGTGCCTCGCACGAGCTTAGGAGCTAGTTGAGTTTAATACTTCTACTTTCTATTTCCCAAAAAGGTAAATTCTCTTTTCATTAAAATTAATTATTTTCCTGTGATCATGATTGTTTTTAGTAGTAGTGAGGATGTAGGTTTGGAGGATCTGGAAGCTTGTGCCATTTTCCTTCCTTGTGGCTCCAGTGATTTTTGTGTAGGCTGAGAAAGGGTCCTAAGTCCTTATTTCTGTGGTGAAGCATCAGAGTTTGCTATCCCTTTTTGTTTTACAACAGGTGCCTTTTGGGAGACACCTGAGGTGGCTTGTTTTTAGGTTGCAGATATTACTTATCGCCTCAAGTTTAGCCGGGGGTTCAAGGTGGGATTATTTTTTATGCTAGCATCGAATTTCAGTGATTCTTACAATGAGCCGTGATCGGGCGAGCGTAGGTTTCACATAGAGTACGGTACACGTCTGTGGTAGTTGATCGCATCACAAAGGTACTGAGAAAGGAAATGACCACATTTAAATCTTGTGACAGTTTGTATCGAGTGCCAGTTTCAAGTTTGCTTTCCTTTAATTCTTATAACAACTTGGATATAAATTTTGATCGTAGAATTGTTTACATTTTTTGAATATTGATTGTTGTTTTGGCATGATCACTATAAATATTTTATATCATGTTATGAATTATATTGTTGTTGAATAAGTTCCTCAGCACGTAGATGCTCACTCTTGCTATTTATGAAAATTCTAAACAGCCAAAGGTGAAGAGGATGACTATTCTGAGCAGCATAAGCAGAGGAATGAAAAGACCCGGATTCGGTGTGACGATCATTAGATTTTCTTTGCCCAATGTATGTTCCCGAGCCAGCTACGAGCCTTTCTAGTATTATAATAATTTAGACTTGTAGTCTTTTTGTTTGTGTTAAAGACTTTTATGAATTTGTAATAAGTGAGAATTAGACTCAATCTTGAGATTGTAGAGTGGTGTTCCACTATTGGAGTATTTCATGTTGTTAAGTGTTGTAATAATACAGGTTTCAGCATATGGTGCCGTCATGACTCAGATTCGCGGAAAGCGGATTTAGGGGCATCACATTCTTATAAATTTGTATATTTAAATGTTAATATATTTTTATTTATAAAACTTATATAAAAATAGTTATATTAAAAATTGAAAGAAATTTTTATTTTTTTTATTTTTTTCTTTAAATTTATTTTGTATTTTAAAAATTAATTACTTATAAAATTCTATTTTGATATTAAATTTTGTTATGTAAAATATCTGTATGTCATCATGTATCTTAAGTATTAAATTTTATATCACCTTATATTCTTGTAAAGTCATAATTAATCTTTAAAAAAAAATATTACATTTGTCTTTCAATACTCTGAGGTAAAACTTATACATTTATGTTGCAAGCTTCAACATACCAGATTTTTGGCTAAGGTAACACAAAAAATACAATGTTAAACTAGGCCATAAGTAGCATAACTAAGGTACATATTAGATGACATTCCTCTGGAGAGGGGTTGGCATAGGTGATATATGGTTTAGTGTCACTTGCATCTGCAAGCATATATATTAGGGGCACTTAGGTGCTCCATATTGTTTTATTAATCTTCTAGGATGCAAGCATATATATTAGGGGCACTTAGGTGCTCCATATTGTTTTATTAATCTTCTAATCCTAGTTGTTTCAGTGACTCGGAAAATTTGGAAGATCAAAGCATGCTTAGCTCTCCGGTCTATCAAACTGCACGGAAGAACTAGGGGTTATTACGACATATTTTCATAGTCTCAATAAATATCCCAAATATCTCAATATTAATTTAATAATAATTAATTAATTCCTAAGTTAATTATTTCATCTCTCTGAACAAGGAATAATCTCCAATTAATATAAAAAAATATCTCTTTACGATATCATTCAAATCTGAAAGATATGTCAACGTGAATCTATTTTTTTTAAAAAAATCTACTAATTTCAAATACATCCCTTAAAAATCATAGGGGTTAAAAATTGAATTCTAAACAGACTACATGGGCTTGCTTTCTACAAATAAAGAGTACGCAACTATTTTGAAATAGGATTCGACACATCTTACAAATCGAGACACCTCTCAAGTACAGCTCAACATTCAAAATCCTAAATCCTCATATTTTCATAATTTCGTTATTCCAACAACCTTCGAAATTCAATATCACCAAATTCTTTCATTAAAACTTAAAATTTAATGATGCTTCCACCAGATTCTCCCCATGCCACACAACTGAACTCGCATTTTTCTTCAATTTAAAAATTGTAGCATCAACATTTATCTTAATCACATTATAGGGTTGGTCCAATTCTCACTTCTATCTCCTTATTGCACAACACCATGAGATGGTATATATTCTCGGTTTTGAGCACTTAACCACTGATTAAAAAATGATTTTATTGATAAAACAATATTAAGAAAATATATTAATTATACAGTGTTATATTTTGAGTATTTATATTATATTGTAATTATAACATTTATAAAAAAAATATGATTTTGTGATATTAAACAGGAATGCAATATAATAAAATATTATATTGAGCATTAAATATAAGGCAAGTTAAAAAGTTTATTATAACTACTGCATAAATATAAAATGGAGGAAAATGAATAACTAAAAAATTGTGAAAAAATAGATTTGTATATTTAAAAATTATATAATTAAAATATAATTTTTTTTGAAATAAGTTTAGTAGTATTTTAAAACTATACGTTTGAAGACAAATTATATTTCAATATCAAAAAACTTTTAGTTTCAAAATTTTGCAATGTGTATAATTTTAGGATTACTGGGAACTATATTTAATCTTAAATCTAGAGTCCACTAAATTTTTAAAAAAAAAACCATTTAACTCTTAAAGTATGAACGGTTGAATTCATAAATTATTAAAGTTTAAAAGTGTTATTCTTCGACAATCGAATATCAAAAACGTACTTTTAAACCCTTTTTATCTTTTTTTTTTCTTTCAATTATATCCTTTGCACTATTTTATATCTTAGCCTTTGATATATTAAGTTTGTATAATTTAACCCTTTAAGTACGAATTATTTTTATTAATAATAAAAATATGTTTTTTAGTGTTTTAATGTCTTTAAATAACGTCATTTCATTACATTTTTTCAATTTTTTATTGCGCAATAGAATAGCATGACCTTAAATTTTCTGCGAAAAAATAATACTTGAAATTACGTTTTTTGACCAGTGCAAATGGGCAAAAATATTAATTTTTTAGGAAAATATTTATTGTGTAAGGATATATTATATTATAAATTGGTGTATAACCATTTTCTCGGATTTGGTATTCATATTTAGGTTTGGATAAAGATTTTAACATTATTTTGACCCATGAACTATCCATTTTTTTGATTTGGTATCCATATTTTGGGTTGTACAAGATTCATATTCTTATTTGACCCGTTGTTAATTATAGAAAGTCTAGATATAAGTTAAATATTATTAAAATCAATTATAATATTTATAATAATTTTATAAATAAAATTTTGAATTAGCATTTTAAATTTGATAAGTTATTTAATGTAAATTATCACATAATCTATACAATAAAATATCTAACTGAATTTGACTTTAAACATATTTATTATAATATATGAAAACTCACCTTACTTATTAATATTATTTCTTTCACGTTTGAACCATTTTTTATTTTTTTATTTTTTTTATAAATAATTTTTTGAAATAAAGCCTGTAATAATCTAATTATTGAAAGAAAAATATAAGGAAAAGTTTAATAAATATGCAATGTTGTAAAAGTCGTAATCCGAACTAATTGAAGGTGATTTTAGATTATGGCGGCTTTCAAAATTTAATGGTTTTAGGGGCTTAACGGCCAAAACCTTATAATAATAATAATAATAAAAAAAAGAAGGAAGAAGAAGAAGAAGAAGTTAAAATCGACAGATTGAAATTGAAAGTAAACCAGTCTACAACAGAAGTGGGTTTTTGACTTGAAGCAGCTGCTCTTGATTTTACAGAGAGAAGAAGAAGTAAGATGCGGAGATGGATGGATCATCACAAATCAATTGCGGTATTTTATGTGTATATCATATTTCAGTATCCATTTCTTTATTTCCTTCTCTCAAATTGAGCTTACTTTTATTGTTTTTGTAATGTATATACATTGTTGTGATGTGCAGGAAAAATATGAATCTGATGAGAGTGTTTCCGGTAAGCTTTGCACACTAATTCCTTGCTCAAAATTTACGTTACGTTTCGTTTCGTGTCGTTTCGTTTATTTTCAATTGAATGAATTGTTCGAAGAAAACTAGAATTGTTAGATAATGTTAAATGTTGAATGATATGAAAAGAGCTTAATGTTATATGTATTTCGTTCGCTTTAGCCTAGCTGATATTCTAAGGCCTCTCGGTGATAAGATGTTGAGAGGCAGTGGCATGTTTAAAACTCCGTAATTAAGCATTTTTAAAAAAATAACTAAATGTGCACGAAAGAAGTAAGTTTTTGGAAGGGGAGTGAGGGATGGAGTAAGGAGTATGCATAGATGTGTATATAATTAACCAAATGGTTTTTGTTCCTACCTTGTTTTTATCCATGTGATTAAATGCAGGATGACGGTAATATAAGTATTATTTGCTTTTACATTATATTGGGGAGTTTTTTATTTTATTTGCTGATGGTAAAGTTTTGCTATACCAGAAGAAGATTGTGAGGGTAATGTGCAAGGAGGTTGGAGCGTATCTTTGGGTGAAACTACGGAAAGGAAGGTTTGATGTCTAAACCAGTTGACTAAGTTGCGAAATGATTAAATCATCTTCATATATGGAGTTCTCAGGATTGTGAGGTTTGATTGTGTACGGAAATTTGTGAACTAGTCAAAGACAAGTGGTTCTTATATGAGTAAAGTACATAAGGTGTACATGCTGTGTGGCCAACATATCACTTGCAGTTCTAAACTAAGAACTTATCATTTTCAGTAATGGAGATCACATCTTGTTCTATATTTTTTCACATCCTAACTATTTCAGCTTAGTCAGTGTTGGTTTGATAGTCCAATTCTTATTTGAACGGCTATATTAGGGGTTCGGGCCAAAGTCCAAACATAATAGTACAAATATAGTTGTTGATGTGTGAATTGGACAAACAGTCCTCATGGAATTGCTAAAACAGACCAAATGTGAACTTTAGTATTGCAAGTTATAGTTCTTAGTATGTCAGCCAAAATAAGACTCACGTAAAATAATAAATAAGGTCAGCAAAGAAATTAAGTGGGTGATTTAATTTCATCCTCAATTGAATTCTCGTTTTTAATGTTTTGATAAAAAAGTACTCAATACTCCTATTTATAATTAATGCGCACAACTGATGTTTCGTTTTACTATTCTCATTGCTGAGAATTTAAATTTCACATTGTTTAGTTGCTATACATTTCTTTATTACTTGCTTATAACTCGTGCTATGCACGGTTCCTTTTTAGTATTTATAATCATGTTAATTTTTGGTATTTTAGTTTTAATTATATAGTATAATCGTAAAAATCAAGTATTATAATAATATGTCTGAGTAGTATCGAACTTTATACTACTTTAAATTTATCCATCTTACTTCTATTATAAATAGAAAATAATGTAATGTGATATAATTTGTTAATTTACGTTTTAATTAAATTGGTCTCCTTATTAAGTTAGAATTACTTTTTAATTGGATTCCTTTTTAACTCTCATACAAAAGATTTTTAAATAGTAAGTCTCCTTTTTAGATATTAAGTTTTTTTATGTGATATAATCTTGATCGTCTATTTTTAAACATATTAGATTAACAGTTGACATTGTTTTGGCGGTACTGAGGATCAAAATTTTGGATAAGATCTCTCTTACGCTTACTATATATAAGGATATAATTAGTTTTTAGCTCGGTTTTTTGTTTAATGGCTAGTACCTATCTCGTGTTCTTAAAATAAATTGTGGACTTTTACAGGGGCGAGGACAAGTTCTTTCACAGCTCGAGATACTAAGAGGTCGATCACTAGAGCCTTTGTTGGTCTCATTTCTTATATACTTGTAAGCCATATAAGCATACATGCATTATATTGTTGGTGCAATTTGGAATTGACCCTTGCGGGTGAGAACCAATAAATTGCTGCTCTGCCTATGTCCTATGTTTTAGCGTATATGATTTTTAAATACAAGTTTAATCTTACAGATGCTCGTGGACTTGAACATGTAATCGAGCCAAGTAATACACCTCAGAAGGTTTGTTAGTTTTTTAAAGTACCAAAATGTCTCAGAAGCTACACGTTTATATTTCCAGTAACTGTTGTTATTTGGCAATAAATGGCTTCACAGAGGGACAAATTATTATGTATACAAGATGAGGTTGATGATAAGCGCCAATTGACCTGCCTTGCAGATAGGTTATCAACTTGCACCTCAGATGAAGAGAACATATCTGATGAGGAGGTATTTGCGGTCATATTGTATTGCTGTAATATTATCCTTTTACTGGTATTTGCATGCTCAATATAACCATCTGCGTTTTACTGCTTGTACTAGGTAATAAAAGAAAACAATAGGCTCCTGCTGCGATCCATCTCCTCAGGATGTGGAAATTTCCAGAAAGTTAATTTTCCAGTTTCTAGAATTGCTAGGAATGATGAGGAATGTACATGGTCTGCAGTGAATAGAGAAGTTGAGGAACTGGTTCATGTAAACGAAAATGCTATATGTTCCTCATCTCCAGCTATCTTTTCAAAACTGAGCAAATCCGGAAAAGGTAGTTCATCTGTTTATGGCTACTTGAACAATATGGTACACTCAAAATCTTGTCATATAAAGCAAATGCATGAAGTGACTAGCCTATTCCAGATGAATTATTCTATATATCATCATCATCATCTGTTTGTTTATTTCTGTTCATATAGGGAGTGTGTGTGTATGCGCGCGCTACCAAATTACATATATATCCTGTATCCCAGTTCCATATATCAAATCAGTAGTTGCTACAACAGCTTTATGAATTCATTTTCTAAGTCTAATGTGAAGTGTCCGATCTGCTGCAGGTATTCGAGGTAAAGCTAAGCCTAAGTTCTCTTTCCATTTGCAGTCACATAAGAATGTCAATGGTGATACTTCCATGCCATTGCTTGAGGCATCCGAGTCAATTCAACCCGTAACTGCAGAACAATCCATGTCTGACTTGCTAGAGTTATTTAAGGGAGGAAAAATAGAGCAGTCAAATATTCATGCCGTGCAAGATGATGTGTCGGTTAGAGAGAATTATACCAGAGACTCGATGGCTGTGCTTCTAGATTCCTTTTGGGAAAACAATGCTCTGCCTCAAGGGGATACTAAAGTGGTCAGACATCTAGTTTAGTAAATTCGCCTGTTTTAACATCTTTTTAGTGTTGAACCTTCATTTATTTATTGCCCAGATTAGTAGAGCAAAAGAAAAGCTGCAGCTGGCGGTCAAAAGAAACATACATTCATTAGGTGATAGGACTTTAGATGGTGACAAATCCCCTGATATATTGGACACCGATTCATCAACATCAAGTGATAACAAGGTCTCAATTCTTTAAACTGGTTAATCAAGAATGCTTGTACTTTACAATTACAATTATTAGCCAGAATTTATTGACATTTATGCCCGGTCATATTTTCTTACATAGGTTTTTAACCAAAATCTAGAGCATATTATACCTGAATCTAAGAGGAAAAAATCCATGGCTGATCAATTTCAAGAAGCTATAGGTGTGGCTTCAGCTAGAGATGAGGAAATTTCCTTTGCGTTGCCTACACATAAGGGGTGAGTGGAATATTCGAAAAGTCCACCCGTGTAGGGAGCATAGACAGGACATGAATAACTGCTATTTATAAGAGAGAATTATATACTGAGGCTTCTATACATGTTGGAATATACAGCACTGGATTGTTCGGGAAGTTGCAGCATGTAATACAAAACGAGAAAGAAAGAGACATAAATTTTATGAAGCAGTTGCAGACTCAAGCTTGCATAAAAGGTTAACCCATGGCATTGTTTGTTGTTTTATCATTTGTAGTTAAGTCAGTTTTTTTTTAAGGCTGCAAGTTTGCGCCAGTGAGTTACCTTAAGTTCTAATTGTATTCTTTACATCCCATGAAGGAAGCTACTTTGACGTTAAAATCTTGTCAAGATGGCTAGAGGCAAAGCTGACTGTTTGCTCTTGCTCGTTCATTCGACGCAAAGAGGTATGACTAAGTTGTATAAAATTAAAGAGTTACTTTTTGTACATATCTTGAGGTATACTCACATATATCTTAGATATGGGTGGTTTTAATTAATTAAAAAAAACTTGAATAAACTATATAAGTATATATGTATCAATTGGTTTGATTTAAAGAACTAGAATAAAGTATATACTTCTATATATTTCCGGTTTAAGGCATAAGCTGTGAATGGTGTCTTTTGTACCAAATTTTTTCTGGTCCATGACACTTGAGCTAGTCGATGTAAAGTATTTGACAAATTAAGTGTTGCATACGTGTATGCACTATTCTCAATAGCATAAGGTATGATTTTTATGTGATTTTAGTAATTAATTCATTATACTTTAATCAGTAAGAATGCACCTTTATATAGCACATGGTAATAGTCTTTCGTTATTCTAAGTTTCCACTTTCAATTATTAATTATATGCTGTCACTGGCATGATGCAGCAATAAAATGAGTCGTGCTTTAGATAAGCATCCATCTCCTCTATAGGTGTTTGGCTAAATCTCACTGGTGTGACATTTAAGAGGACACCGAATTTCTAGCTATGATATACTTATCCTGCTAAGGAAGCACCATTTAGTTATAGACATTTGACTTGTGGTTATCTACTTAGACCGACATCATTTGCACCTCCTAATTCCTACATTATAAAGATGTGATATTTGGTGATTGCTACTGCAGGATTCTCAATGGGTTGATAACTGCCAAATAGAACTGAAAACTGGAAGGACATATACAATAATGTTTAGCTCAAGATCCTGCAGCGACATTGAGCTTGAAGTAGGGAATTTGATACGTATCTACCCCCCTTGGTATGTCCCATACACATCTCATACCGTTTCTGAGCTAACCAGATGTCTTCAAAATTCTTCTTAATTTAAACATCCAAACTAATTGTGGATGTGGTAATCAATGTTCTGTCAAAAATTACAGGCAGTAGCCACAGTATGCTACAAATCTATAGTAGGTAATTGTGGTGAATGTTCAGTGCTTAACTGTCTGTTTATATGATCAATCTATACTACAGGAAATATGTCAGCGTGGTGGAGAAAAACGAGATTGTCATCCTTTCAACATATTTTTCACAAATTTAACTTGATCAATGAATGTTGATGACAATACAAGGTTTGGTTATAGTAGTATCAATCATAGTACTACAAGCGCAAGCTGTCTTGTTGTAGCAAGTTGAAGACCAAGGATGGAATTGGAAGAAGAAACCAGACTGCAGACTAGTTATATTGTAAATTTGTAATGCTGATCATACTTTTACTGAGTTTTACAGTATCGGATCTATTCAATTTTCAATTTTCATTCACTGTATGAGCTCTTATGATGATTTTTAACTCTGATTTTTCAGCCCTTGTTTATTTCAGGAACTCAAGTTTTTATAGAAATCCAGTGTTTTGATCTGACTGCTATATAACTTTATTTTTTTCTTTAATGCCAAGTCATGTAACTTATAGTAACATTTTTTTTTTTGTTTTTTTTTTTTTGGCAAATTGGATCATTTTCTAGTTAGACAAGTGAACATGAATTTAATGAAAAGATTTAAGATAAGTAGATAAGGATGTATTTGTTATGACATATTTACCAAATTTGATGTACATGCTCATTTATACTTGTACTTGTTAGATTAATTATTTATTCTTATTGACATGGAAGAAAAATAGATATTAACATTATATGTTTAAAGAGAAATATAATTCATATAAGACAATTATTAATAATATTATCATTTACCAAATTTAAAATTTTTAACAGAAGAGACTAAATATAAGTCATCCAGAAAAGTTTTGGTTGATCAAATAAAATATGTTGATTCATTGATATATTGCATTTTGATTGTATACAAATTAATAAATTATAATTTCCTCCTATTTCTCAATAAAACTTTCACTTAACATAATCTTATTAATTCATAAATTTTTTCCTAAAATTTTATTTTCAAAAATGTATTACAGAAGATTTAGATATTCAAATCATGCGGTTAACTCTTATTATAAAAATTCTGACAAAAAAAAAACTCTTATAAAAATATCACACAATGTACTAGCTTTAAACCCGTGCAATGCACGGGATATTTTATAAATTGTTAATATTATTATTTTTCTCTAATTTTATTTATATTCTGATAATTTTATTTTTTTCTTAATTTTAATAAATTTATAATAATGATAATATGTATTTAGTATTATTATTTATTGTTTTAGTTTATTTTGTACTTTTAGAATTATATTTGCCTTTATTTATATTCTTAGTTTATTTTGTAATTTTATTTTATCTTACATTTATTGATGTAAGTAATTTTTCTGTTTATTCATTACATTTTTTAAGTTAAATTTGAAAATTTTGAGTAAGAGATATTATTATAATATTATCAAATTTTCCATTGAAAATATTTTTCTAAAAGATTTAAATTATATTCAGAGGAATTCAGAGTAAATTATAAAATGACATTATTATCCTGACGATCAAACCACATAATCAGATCATATTATTTGCCTTGGGATATAATTAATAAATCACAGAATATAAATAATATTTACATTTTTAATATATAAATAAAATAAATAAACCTACCAATAATGTTGGTGAGCTCATGACTGAGCCAGCCGCTGGAGAAAATTAAACAAACAGATATTTTATCCTCCTCGTAGTTGGTGCCTGCTTAAACAATATATACACAAATATACACCCGCAAATACATACAGGAATCCACAAAAATGGCGGAACATCAGGCAACTGTAATCGACGGAAAAGCAATAGCTCAAACTATCCGATCTGAAA
>PHNY01207208.1:34492-45768 GCA_003724115.2 Anethum foeniculum | reverse complement strand
CTCTCTCCCCCTCTCCCTCTCCCTCTCCCTCTCTCTCCCCCTCTCTCTCCCTCTCTCCTGTTGCATTGTGTTTGATTTGCGATTTGTGTAATTTATCTAAGCAATGTCTTCTTGATGTTTTTTTACTAACCAGTTTTTCAAACAATGAGAGCATAGAGTATTATATTTCATTCAAGTCTAAAATTGTAATTTGCGGATTTGCGAATGATTATTATTTATTAGACAGTGGCAGAGCAGAAAATTTTAGGTGTTGGGGCTAATATAGAATAAAACTTTGTAAGCTAATATATCATTTTAATGTGAAATGAGGTGAGAATATACAAGATGACGTAGTATAAGGAGATAATAATACTTTTGTAGACCGAATGGGTGCAAGAAAGAGTTAATGTTTACTTGTAAGGGAGGAATGGTAATGTAAAGCCGATGAAAGTTTGTTTACTAAAAGAAGTTTGGCTTTATAAATTTTTTTATTTCTCGCTTGCAATGTTCATGAGAGAGTTAAACCGCAATCTTGTTGTTGACCCATTTCCTTCTAACAAGATATATATAGGATCATGTTGCAACACAAACGATTTTAGCCATCACAATCTAGAAACCAGCTACAGATTAATGTCACACGAACTCGGGGTAGTACATGTACAACTACCTCACGATAGTTCAAAGTCACCAAAAGTATTACAAAACTTACTAACATGGGTCATTGTCATGATCACAATAGTACTACAAATTGTGATCAGTATTATTAATCGCCGTTCGTAGTACTACAAATCTACAATATACAAATTACTGTAGATTGTAATCAAATTAAATTAGTTTAGTTGTATTTGAACGAACCCATATATATGTGCATATGAATTGCATTTTATAGGCATCAATAAAGGGCTTAATAAAACACATTTAATAAATCATGTTCCTGGACATAATTTATGGGGGTGCTCTGTTACCTAATCGTAGAATGTCACTTCCACCCCTGGTGAGATTCCATATTTGTGGTCTGACATTTGTAGAAAACGAAAATACTTGTATAGATATTCAGAAAAATTATTCTCGAAAAAATGAGGTTCAGGAAATTAGGCCATTTAGGATCCTTTTATTGAAGCCAGTAAAATCATGTACTAGGTTTAAAAAGTCATATCCATTAGAATTTTATATCATTCAAGTAGTGAACTCTTATAGTATAATCCTGCACTTTTGTACTTTGTTTTTCTTGGTCAGGACAGAGGAAAGGCTAATGCAAAAAACCAATTTGAAAGACCTGAAAATGATTGTGATGAAGCTGTTCTTCTTAAGTGTGGATTTAGGATGTTGGGCGCAGACTTCTTCAATGACGCTAAGGTAATTTTGGCATGAAATAGTCCTGTACTTTGAAATGTGGGGGGTACTCAGCTTATGTGGTATATGGATGGTATTTGAATTTGAGTAATGTTTTTTGCATAGATGCTGGAGATCAGTAATGGTGCCAGAGATCTTAACATCCCCATTAGTGATGCCAACAGGAAACTGGTTGCTTCTGAAAATGGGGGCTTGCAGGACCCATCTTATTTGATATTTAATCCTGAGTGGAATTCTAGAGAAGCACAAAGTGTAAGTAAAAGATTCAATTATTCATCAGTGCCAGGTGTGCAGAAGCCAAGTTCTGATGAAGACATTGCTTTTATGACTGTAAGAGTTTTTCGTGATGACTTAACATGATTAAAAAATAATTGCGCCTATTGTTCTCTGACATGTCACATGCATGACATTCTGGTTGCAGGTTATTGAACTTGGGCAACTCATTAAGACCAAACAAATTTCATCTGAGGAGCTTACAGGGATATTCCTGAAGAGGCTAAAGAGGTAATAGCAATATGCCCAAGTCCCCGGGCCATCTTGCCTACTCAAGATTGCTTTCTAAACTGTCTTTGGGTATTAACACAGATATAATCCCGTTCTTGAATCTGTAATCACCTTCACCGAGGAATTGGCATACAAGCAAGCCAAGGAGGCTGATCATCTGCTGTCCCAAGGAGTGTATTTAGGTATGCATATTTG
This sequence comes from Anethum foeniculum, assembly GCA_003724115.2. NCBI lineage: Eukaryota > Viridiplantae > Streptophyta > Magnoliopsida > Apiales > Apiaceae > Anethum > Anethum foeniculum. The sequence continues at coordinate 43,737 of PHNY01207208.1, read as the reverse complement.
TGCCCTCAATTTCATGCTGCAGGTTTAAATCAGATATGGTTTCAAGTTATCAAGCATTATCATCTAGTGTTTTATTATGTTCAAAGGAGACCAGCTGCTTAGTCTCCTTAACTGCCTCTTTGGAAACAACATGTAGGTCCATGGGATTTTCTTGTCCCATATTTGTTTGGTTTTGCGAAACTTGAATATGAGGGGTATAACATTTGACCTATAAGATACACTTACTATCTTGTTGTCTCCTTTTTCCTTGTTAAGGTGGCATGTCAGAAATTATCTGTAGTATCATAGCAACTCCATATTTGACTTTGGTCCTTGTAACTGTCTGCGTTTTTAATAACAAAACTGTCGAAATGTCATATTCCTTTCTACAGGTCCCCTTCATGGAATACCTTACGGGTTGAAGGACCTAATTGCGGTGCCTGAATACAGAACAACCTGGGGTTCAACATCATTTAAAGATCAAATTCTGGATGTAGAAGCTTGGGTTTACAAGAGGTATCACAAAGTCTTGGTACCTGCCTTCGAGTAGTTTCTACATTGAAACTTCAAGCCGACTTATGTTTGTTTACGGTTTATTTTGTAATTTACAGGTTGAGAACTGCTGGAGCAGTCCTTCTTGCAAAGCTGGTCACAGGATCACTGGCATATAATGACATTTGGTTTGGGGGTAGGACAAGAAATCCTTGGAATATTGAGGAGTAATCATACGGTTCGTCTGCTGGACCTGCTTCAAGCACCTCTGCGGGTATACTTTTGTTGTTTAGTCATCTCGAAGTACAGGGAAACATCAAGTTATCAACTTAAGTTATATGTGTTATATTTCAATCTGGAGATATGTATATACAAAGAAAATTTTCTGCAGGAATGGTTCCGTTTGCAATTGGTTCAGAGACTGCCGGGTCCATGATGTACCCTGCTGATCGTTGTGGAGTGACTGCATTGCGTCCAACTTTTGGGACTGTGGGTCGAACTGGTGTAATGAGCGTGTCTGACAGCTTGGTAGCGTAGAAACACTTAATCTTGCGCATTTTACTCTCCCCTTTTGTTGCTCGATCCCCCTGAGAACCGAGCCTATCTTTGATTTTGACAGGATAAGCTGGGACCATTCTGTAGAAGTGCAGCAGATTGTGCAATTATCATTGATGCTATCCGTGGAAAGGATCCAGATGATCTTTCTTCAAGAAACATCTTCTTTAATGATCCCTTTATGGTAGACATAACAAAGCTAACTGTTGGTTATCTCGAGGATGCTAGCATGGAGGTATCTTAAATGTTTTCATTCTCTTATTTGTTTAGTGATTGTTTAAGAAAATTGTAAGAATTGCAATGATTGACAATGTGCATCTTATATTTTGCGCAGGTTGTTCAAGTTCTCCAGTCAAAAGGTGTTAAAGTGGTTCCTTTTACGCTGAATTATACGGTGGACTCTGTTCAAGGTATCTTAAACTACATAATGGATGTCGATATGTTGGCTCACTTTGACGAGTGGCAGCGTAACGGAATGGATGATGAATATGAAGTTCAAGATCAGTGGCCGCTTGTGCTTCGTCGTGCACGTGTGATAACTGCTGTGGATTATTTTCAGGTATTTATCACAACTCATAAGCTGATTTAAATCGGAGGTAGAAAGTTGAGAAATTTTGTCATGTGGATTTAATTTATTTATTAGTTATTACCAGTATACAATTATCTAAATGATGTGAACTGGTGTCGTATTTTAGTAATATACATCCAGGTGCATTTCTTTACGAGTTAGATGTTGGTGAGAATAAAAATAATGTACCATTTTTAAGTACTTTGTGTTATATTCACTTGCTTGATTTAAGTACTTTGTGCTCTTTGTGTTACCATATAATATCCTCGTAAGGAAATCAGCCTCTGTCGTTTGGGCTTAAGATGGTCCAAAATTTTCAGCCTTGCTATTTTTTAAGTATAGATTGGTGCAAAGGAATATGATCACTAATATGGTAATTTTTTACATATAAGTGGAAACAAACATAGATGTTTATGGCATATTTCTAAAATTGGCTTTATCTGGGTACATGATTAATAAGAGTAACGTATTCCCTACAACTAGTACATATTATTATTACTAAATTGTTCAGGACTTGAGGAAATATTTAATTTCTACAGGCACAAAGAGCGCGCGGTAAATTAATACGTGAGGTAAGGGAGAGTTTCACAGTTGATGCATTTGTTGGTAGTGTGACTGACCGGGAAAGAGTATGCATGGGCAATCTAGTAGGGTTGCCTGTTGTGGTAGTTCCTACTGGATTTACTGAGATCTCTGACCCTCCTTCAGTCGATACACGAAGGAAAACTGCAGTAACAACGGGTATATATGCACCTCCGGATCAAGATCACATTGTAAGCTTCCTTTGCACTCTACTTCGCGTTCAAAAAGCATTATGGGTTCTTGTACTATATCCATTGTTTACTTGTTTTAACTGCAGGCTCTCGCATTAGCCATGGTTTATCAGTCGGTTACTGACCATCACAAACAGCGCCCGCCTATCGATGATATTGGTCCACATATCATTCCTCCCGACCCCCAGGAAGCTGCAATGGTAGCAAATATGTAGTGTGTACTATGAAAAATGTCAAGTTCTAGTTTTGGATCATCTTGTTGTTCAGCTAAGGTAGCCGTAGTATGTTTGTATTCTATGTACCAAACCATGTAACATGAATTTTAAATTTGTTCAGTTGGCCTTTCAGTTGCAATATCAGAGAGGTGGCTGTACTGGTCTGCTCTGTTTTGAGTCCTAAAAGGTAAGTTGTGTTTTAAGGCAATGCGAGTTGATTTAGAATTTGTTGGTATATATAACCACTTCATTAACAAAGTTATCACAAACAAGTTAAATGGAATTATAGATATCTTACTCTTACTTCCCATTTTAAAGTCTACTTGTTTATCTTCTATTACTCCCTCCGTCCTGACCACACTTACTATTTTCTTTGTCCTAAAACTATTGTCCAAATTTAACTAATATGATAGTTTTAATATTAATTATGTTAACTTATATGAAAAATAATACACTTTTTTGGTAACTATTAATTTGTTTAATATGATTGAATAAAATGAGAAAATCTGATTGGTGACAAAATGAGTGGGACGGAGGGACTATTTTTCTAAATTTGGAAGAAAAACAAGTTGCATATTGTCATCTTCACATAGTCAAAATTTAAAATGAGCACAAGCATATTAATAAGTAAATTGATTCATTTTTTTTTTGTGCGTGTTTCAACTTATTTTCATGTATAAATGTAGTAAAATTGACTCCCATGATTACATTGTTGAATGTATTTTGGCATGTAATTGCCACGCGTATCATTTATCAAAAGTAACTTAGAACTTAGTGCCGTTTGAAAAATCTTAAAATAAGGAGGGAAGCATTTTGAACTAATACCATTTGGTTCGGGAAGGAGGGCATGCCCTAGCATTACACTTGCACTCCAGGTTATGCACTTGACACTGGGTCGGTTCCTTTATGGGTTTGAGCTTGGAACTGTTTCGGACTTGCCTATCAATATGACTAAAAGTGCAGGCCTAACTAACCCAAAAGCAACACCACAGGAAGTTGCCTTCCTTTTCTCTATTTATGAAGCAGAGATTTCATGTACAAGTTTTGCATGTTAAGGTGAAACTACAAAGGCAGAGTCCGCGCGGCTCCACACCTGATGTACAAGAAAATTATGTAAAAGAAAATTGCTTCTGCGACACTGACAATTTACTTAGCAACCCAACACTGTAGTGGTATATATTCCTAGCTCCTATTACCTAGGGCCAATCTTGTCAACGATAAAAAGAATGGCTAGGGTGCGTTTAACTAGCAAAAAAAAAAACTTAGCAACTAATGTAATTGTGCTCTATTTTTAATTTCGACAAGCAAATGTTTCAATATCAATAGTTCACATAGATACTGATTTATAAAATTTAAATTGGACACATGGACTAATATGTATATGTAATTTATTTTTATATAACCTACACATATATCGAAATAATTTTCTAATTAAAAAAATGTTAACAAAGTAATATTTTAATTTATTTTAGATTTGTATATTAACTTCGTAATACTGCAAGTTATGCCTTTCGTGAACCAAATAATATTTATAGATTATATTTTGTAAAATTTAAATAAATATCTATATGACAAAAGTCACATGAATATTACAAATTGCGAAAATATTTTAATTTTAATTGCGTGAAATGAACTTTATCAAATTAAACGACTGTTTGTTTAGTAAACAATCATTTTAGCTTAATTATCTACATACAACATGTAAAATTATGTGATTATAATGTAATCTATTATTATTATGCTACATTATTAAATCCGAAATATTGAGAGTAATACTCCCATATTCTAAATTTTTAATTGTAATATAAATGATACCGGGCTATTACAATCTTGGGCCTCTCAAAAGACTTCATAATTTTTTGTTCAAAACATGTACTATATAATATAACAAGCATACACCAATTTTGGGCCGCTCAAATTTGGGGCTATGTTCCCTTGCTCCATTTTCACATGCGGGCTCGGAAGTCAGTTCTATATTTTGTATATGTAAATTTCTAGTAAATATTTATTTTCAATTGCATAATAATTTAATCCGTCAAAAGTGTATCTAAATAATATTATTTAATATTAATTAATACTCAAAATGTTTTGAATTTAATTACTAACAATTAAATAATTTATTAAACTATCTACTTACTAGTAACAAGCGCTAGTATAATTAATGAAGAGTTTTTCAATGTCGCAATTAAGTTTACTCTACTCTTATTTTAAATTCTGTTCTGTAAGAATTTTGGTGTGTTTCACTGTTTGTGATCGTAGAACTACAGAAATTCTATAAAAATGATTTATGAATGAAAATTTTTATAGAATCATATGATCAATTTTTTAAATATATTCATGGTGTTTTGATTTCATCTTGTTTACAACAATCGTTAAATTATTTTTTCATTGTATAAAAGAAAGCTGTCAAATCTATCAAGATGAACTACATTTTAAAGAGAGAGCAAAGAAGAAGATGATGATTGATGTAACTGAATTGAATAAATGTTTACAGCGGAGAGCAATGTACATATACAATGACCTTGAGCTTGTTTCTGTAACTAACTTTGTAACAAACTAAGTCAACTACACCATTGACCAATATCTAGCTGTTGACTATTTTCATGTTGACCAATAGCATGGTGAGTAACATCCCTCTCAAGTTGGATGTTTGAAAGATATTACATATATTCAACTTGGAGCTGAGTTGAGTAAGAGTTGTAGAGCCCACTGCCTTTGTAAAGATGTCAACAGGTTGCACAGAAGTAGAGATATGAGTTGAAACTATCAGTCCTTCCTCTAACTGTTCACGAACCAAATGACAGTTGATTTCGATGTGTTTGGTTCGTTCATGATAGACAGGATTGGATGCAATAAATAGTAGATTGAGAATCACAGTAGAAAGGAACTGTCAACTCCAGAAACACCAACAAATCTTTGAGAACAGCAACAAGTCATATTATTTCACAACAGGTATCAGCCATTGCACGAACGTGAAGTAGTGTGTTGCTTCTTGCACTTCCATGATACCAATGACTGACCAAGCATGATACAATAACCAGTTAAGGAGTGTCTGGTCAGAGGATCACCCCCCCAATCTGAGTCACAGTAAACTCGAAGAATTAAAGGAGAACTAGTAAATATTAGTAAACCTTGCCCTGAGGATTGTTTAATAAATTTGAGCACCTTAAACACAGCCTGCATATTACCAACTCTAGGAGAGTTCATGAATTGAGATAAAACATGTACAAAATAGGAGAGATCAGGGCGTGTTATTGTGAGATATATTAGTCTACCAACTAATTGTCTATAGGTGGAAGCATATGACAATGACAATAACTCAGATTGATTATCCAGCAATTTGTGATTCTACTTCATAAGCACAAAATAAGGTTTGGCTCTTGTCAGACCCGTGTCCCGTAAAATGTCCAAGGCATACTTCCTCTGATTTAAGTAAAAACCAGTAGTGGACCTTGCAACCTCAATACCAAGAAAGTATTTGACTGGTCCAAGGCCCTTAAGCTTGAATAAAGAGTTGAGGTGATGTTTAACGTCAACAATCAAGGATGCAGAAGAACCTGTGATGAGGATGTCATCCACATATATGAGCATGGCCACAAAATTATTATCTCTCTTAAGAGTGAATAGGTTATTATCACTATGAGATTGCATAAAGCCAAAGTGTTTCAGAGCTGAAGATATCTTCACAAACCAACGTCTGGGAGCTTGTTTAAGGCCATACAAAGACTTGATGAGTTTGCAGACATAGGCTTCAACATTACTTGGACAGTGAGAAGAAAGAGAGCATAGCCAGGGGGAACCTTTATATAGACTGCTTCTAACAAATCACCATTCAAAAATGCATTATTTACATCCAGCTGATAAACAGGCTAATGATTAATAGCTGCAGTGGACAAGATAAGTCTGGCAGTGATCATTTTGGCAACAGAGGCATATGTATTAACATAACCACGATATCAATAGACATTGAATCTAACAACCACGATAGCACCATATTATTACATCTAGACCAGATTGCATATTGAGCAGATGTACTAGGCGGTTTGGGTAAGGTTCCGTCGATCATACTGGGCTTCATTTTAGCAGATAAAGCAATAGTAATAGATCGACTCTATTGATAATAGTTCTGCTTAGTGAGTGACTGATTAACAAGACGAATACCTGGATTATCAGATGTCTGAAGATAATAAGGATGATATGGATCGATTACCAGTGGAACAACAGCAGCAACAGCTGTAGTAGATGTTGATGTAGAAGAAGTAGCATTTACCCCAATAGTAACTGCAGCATATGTCACCATGGTTGAACAGATTTGTTTTATTGTAAGTAACGTGTGTATAGTTGAAGATCAAGAAAGATCGAAAGAGAGAACGATGACGAAAATTTGAGAAAGATCACAATTTGAAGATGATGAAGATAAGATGATGCAGAAGATAAGCGTGCGGAAGTAAAATCAATCGAGCTCACGAGGCTTTGATACCATGTCAAATCTATGAAGATGAACTACATTTTAGAGAGAGAGCAAAGAAGAAGATGATGATGTAACTGAATTGAATAAATGATTACAGCTGAGAGCAATGTAAATATACAATGACCTTGAGCTTGTTTTCGTAACTAACTTTGTAACAAACTAAGTCAACTACACCATTGACCAATAGTATGGTGAGTAACAAAAACGAAGGCCTTCCTCCCGATCCAAGCCGTCAAAACCATCTCTAATAGTACTAAGTTTCGACAGATCACTTAGTCATGTTCATCTTTGGCGCAAGAGTGCTTGGTCAGTGAGTTATTAAGCACTCTTTCAAGGATTGATGCTTTTATGCAAATCTATACACCCCTACCTCCTTTATCAAAGAGCGGTCATTTATGGATCTTAGCCGATAATTCGGGCATTTACCCTCTCGATGATGAAACTTATCCCTCATTGTCTCACTGGGCCAACTTTAATCCCTAGGTATTTTATTTTGAGCTTGATTTAATACTACAAGACGGATCAAGATAAATTTGATAAAATAAATAGTGATTTAATTATTATACTTTTTTAAATTTAAATTATTTATAGAGATCATGTATATTGTTTAAATAATAAATTATTCATCTGTACATGACTTAGTTTTCTAATAATAAATAATAGTTTATATCCCGTGCCATGCACGGGTTGCTTTTAATAGATTAAATTAATTTCGAAAAGTTGTTATATTTATAAATAAATAGGTTCTTTTTAAAAAATATCTAACAAATTTAGGTTAAAAAGGATATATAATTAGTTATTATTAATTATGATATTATCTATTTATTACTTTATTGAATAGAATGATTGGAAATCCATAAAAAAATTCAAAATTTCAATTTTTCGGCTTTAATATAATAGTTATATCTCCAAAGATACACGGGTTACTTTTAATATTCTATATTTAATGATTTGTATTTTAATATCTTACTGATTTTATTAATTGAAAGAGTTAATAGATTCTAAAGTATGTGTTTAAATTTGAATTATTATGAGTTTTTAATTAGAATATAACTTTAAAATAATTAAATATGTTAAATTTGGTAACAATTTTTTAAAAATAATTAGACTCATTATAAATGTATAAAAAGAAATAGGTAGCGACTTTTATATTTTATTATCGACCAGAAGATGTAGTTTATAGTATTTTTGAATGTGTATTTCCAATTTGTATTTTTGATGTGTATTTTAATGTGTAGTTTATGCACGAATTTTCTTTAATATTGTATTATTTTTTTAATTTAATTTGAATTGAAAATTTTAATACCGTATCTTCAATTTTATTTGAACAAATAGTGCATTTTAGTTGAAACGGATAATCGGTTGGTTACTAATAATTATAATATTATTATTTTATTTTATTAAAATAGAAGTGTCCATAACATGTTGGGAGAATTAGAATTGGTTATAAAAAATAAAAAAGATAATGTGTTTTAGCTTAAAAGAGGTAATTGTTTAGTTATTAATAAGTATATCACGGGCAAGTTTATTTAACAAATAATAATAATAATAATAATAATAATAATAATAATAATAATAATAATAATAATAATAATAATAATAATAATAATAACAACAACAACAACAACAATTCTATACTATATTATAATAGATGAAACATTGAAAGTTTGGTCGGTACCTGTTTTTTGGTACAAAGTGATTTTACCTAATTATCCTTACTTACTAATATATTTTTATAAAAGGTAATATTCATAAAAAAATATGTATACACTATATAAAAATATCACATTCAGTAGTTACCTCTTTTAATCAAAACATGTTATCTTTTCTATTTTTTTTAACCAAAACAATTAAAACACGTTAATCAGTTACCTTTTTCAACAAAAACATGTTATCTTTTCTATTTTTTCCATCTAAATATTTTCTTTTTCAAAAATATCACTGACAAATGAAATATTTCGTTTTTCAAATATATCATGGGCAATCCAAACATTTCCTTTTTTAAAGGCAACTAAAATATCTCTATTTTTTTAAAAATATCTCGGGCAAGTATATTTAATAAAGTAAAATTAATAATAATAATAATAATAATAATAATAATAATAATAACAACAACAATAATAAAAATAATTATTAATAACTAATCAGTTGTCTTCCTCATATCACGGACAACTAAAATATCTCTCTTTTTA
>PHNY01207208.1:1766-33532 GCA_003724115.2 Anethum foeniculum | reverse complement strand
TCCGTTTCAACTAAGGCGCACTATCAATTCAAATAAAATTAAAGATATAATATTAAAATTTTAATTTAAATTAAATTAAAAAAATTATATAATATTAAATAAAATTCGTGCATCACACGGGCTTTAAACATCGTTTTTATCAAATAAAAAACATTATTTTTACCTTTTTTATTTTTTCTAACCAAGTTCCACGTATTTTTCAAAAATAATATGGACAATTATATTTAATTAAATATAATAATATTATAATTATTAGTAACCAATCAATTATCTTTTTAAACTAAAATGCACTATCAATTTAATCAAAATTAAACTAAAAAGTCATATAATATTGAAATAAAAGTCCGTGCATCACACGGGTTCTAAGCTAGTAATAATTATATATTAACATGTATATGTTTGTGATATTTTTAGAATAAAGGTATTTTATTTAAAATATATATAAAAAATATTGTGTTTGAGCTAAAAGAGGTAACTGGTTAATTATTAGTAATTATAATATTATTATTTTATTTTATTAATTAGAATTGCCCGTGTTATTTTCATAAAAAGAGCAAGTTTTGTTATTTTTAATTAGAAAAAATAATATGTTTTAGTTGAAAAAGGTAATTGGATAGTTATTAGTAATTTAATATTTTATTAAATAGAATTGTCCATGATATTTTTGGAAAAGAAGGTGTTTTACTTGAGAAAAATGAAAAATGTATTTATGGAAAAAGAGGTGTTTTAGTTGCGAAAATAGAAAAAGTAACCTGTTTTATTTGAAAAAGGTAATTGATTTATACTAATTAAGTAAGAGTAATTAAGTAAAAATATTTAAATTATTAAGTAAATGTAATTATGTAATTTCAGCATGTAGTACCGTACTGACCGACCGACCGACTACCAAACTTTTAATGTTTCGTCTATTATAATATAGAATAGATAATATAGATATAGTAAGTATAGATAGATAATATTTTATTTTATTTTATTAAATTGAATTGTCCGTTATATTTTTGAAAAAAAATTGTTTTAGTTAAGAAAAATAAAAAAGGTAATATATTTTAGTTGAAAAAGGTAATCGGTTTATATACACTAATTATGATTAAATATGAGTTATTAGTAATTATAGCATTTTATTTTATTAAATATAATTGCCTATGATATTTTTGGAAAAAGAGATATTTTAGTTGGAAAAATATAAATGATAACATGTTTTAGTTGAAATGAGTAATTGATTTGTATGACAATTAGTGAGGGTAATTTATTAAATACAGCAAGTACTAAGTACCAGACTACCAAAACTTTCAATGTTTCGTCTTTAATATAATAGTATAGTACACAAAATTTTGCCTAATAACATCGAATGTCTGTAACAGAATAAAAACTTGTTATAAAAACTTTATTAAAAATACTATAAATAGGATATCGAAGTCTTCTAATTTTAACCAAAAATGATTTACAAGATGATATACATACAAAATATAATAATGTGACTGCGTGTTCAATTCATCAACCTTTTTCCTAATTTTAGATGCCACCAAATTCTTGTTTTGAACTTGGTCCTTATCTTTATGTATAGGTTTTTGTATGTATATATCTTGCATACAGTTGGTTCTTTACTTCATTTCTACATATATTCTGTTTGTACCAATCTTTTCAAACAAAACCCAGTTCAGCAACTCAATTCTTGACTACATTTTCATATAAAAATTGAATTTTTTTAAACAAAACCCATTTGAGCAACTCAATTCTTGATACATTTTTCATATAAAAATTGAATCTTTTTAGAACCCATTTGAGCAACTTAATTCTTGACTACATTTTTCATATAAAAATTGAATCTTTTTAGAACCCTTTTGAGCAACTCAATTCTTGATTCATTTTTTCATATAAAGATTGAATCTTTTTAGAAAATACATTACATTTGCAATGGAGCATGAAAATGGGTTTACTAGAAGGGTTCAAAGATTGAAATGTTGTGTTCAGAACTATGATTGGGGAAGAATTGGAACTCAATCTGGAGTTGCAAGGTTGTTTTCTCGAAATTCTGGTGTCGAAATTTATCAAGACAAGCCTTATGCTGAGTTGTGGATGGGGACTCATGTTTGTGCCCCTTCAGTTCTTGTTAATATGCTTGAAAATGATGGAAAGTTTGTAACTTTGGACAAATGGATTCAACAGAATCCCAATGTGCTTGGTGATAAGGTTGTTCAGAATTGGGGTACTAGACTGCCCTTTTTGTTTAAGGTACTTTACATTGTGAAATGTTGATTGGATCATATTGTTGTTAATTGAGTTGTTAATTGAGTTGTGCTGATAATTGTTTTGTTGATGTTTTGTGTGTGATTTGTTTCGGGTTAGGTACTCTCGATTAGAAAGGCATTGTCAATCCAAGCTCATCCTGATAAAAGATTGGCTGAAATTCTTAACAAGGCCCATCCGAATATCTACAGGGACAACAATCACAAGCCGGAGATGGTTATAGCTGTCACTGACTTTGAGGCCTTGTGTGGCTTTATTACTTTCGAGGTGTCAATTCTATCTTTGTTATGGATTTGTTAATTTTGTGGTATTCGAATCTTGACATTATCTGCTAAAAATGTTTTTGATAATTATGTTTGCGTTGTTAAGTAGTCTTGTTGCTAATATTTGAAGTTGTTATTCATTCGTTGCATAAATGTGTGTTTCCTTCCGTATGTCATGAATATGGCAGCTTAATGCATCTCATCATTAGGATGGTTTGGAGATAAAGAAACATTAAATCCTAGGAGAAAGGTGCAAGTATCGTAGTTATAAGAAGTATAAATCTTAGTTTTTCATATTCATTATATTCCCTTTGTTACAGCTAGATCTGGCAATGTCCTGTAAAGCAAAATTATTACCCCGATTAATGTGTGCAGTGTATCTAATGTAAAGAAAATTTTCTTGGTAGGAGCTTAAGGTTGTTCTCCATGATGTTCCTGAAATTTCAGAAATAGTTGGAAGAGAATACAGAGAACAAGTTTTGAATGTCACAAAACAAGATGAGCAGGAGAAAGAGAAAGCAGTTCTGCAGTCGATATTCACCCAACTCATGTCGGCTAACAAGGAGGTGGTATCCACAGTGTTGCGTAGTTTGATCGGTCGTCTGACGGATGAGAAAAAGGTATGGAATTTTTTCTAAAGACTCTCTGTGTTAAGATGTCTGCATCAACTGAATCCAAATTCAGAGAAGTTATTATTATACTGGTTTGTGTTCTATGGAAATTTTGTTGCTGTATTTACAAACTGAAAGAGTAAGAGCTAATGCTTTCCCTTTCTATGTTTTTACTGTTTTATTTACCCAAACTACCATGGTCAAAGCTTGTTACCTTAAAATTTTAGTGCCTAATGAATACTTTATGTGGGTACGTGAGTATCTTGTCTTACACTCATGCATAAGATGCTACACATTTCTTTACAATGTAAAAGACGTTTACAGGTTTTTGGTTTTTCTCATTATCAGGGAATGAGAGGGTTTAGATATTTGTTACCCGAGAGACCCTAGTGTACTGATATCAGGTTCAGAATAAGTATATTGATCTTTGTGCAGTATAAGGGTTACCCAAAAGACCTTTTGTATGATATGTGAGTATTATTAGTCTTCGGTGATCAAGTGTCATTCACATAACTCATTGCTTTTCCTTTCTCTGTGTGAATAATTCTTACCCTATGATTGTTTTTAGTTGGGTGTTCTTCTCAAAGGCCCATCATCGTATTTATTTTACTATGTTGTATTTTATATTCAGGCGAGGATATTGACCAATAAGGAAAGGCTAGTTTTACGGCTAGAAAGGGAGTATCCAGATGATGTTGGAGTTGTAGCATCCCTTTTCTTTAATTACGTGAAGCTTGACCCTGGGGAAGCTTTGTATTTAGGGGCAAATGAGCCTCATGCGTACATATATGGTGAATGTATTGAGTGCATGGCAACTTCTGATAATGTAGTTCGAGCTGGTCTCACTTCAAAGAAGCGGGATGTTGAAATTCTTTGCTCCATGCTGACATATAACCAGGTATATATAACATATAAATATGGTGGTTAGCTGTGCTTTTTAATTATTAAATATATATCCATATTAATATTTGACCTGGATCTAATTTTCTACACAAATGTTGAAAACTTTTGTGGTTGCAGGGATTTCCAGAAATACTAAAAGGAGTACCCATTAATTCCAATACAAGAAGATACACTCCTCCGTTTGACGAATTTGAGGTTGATCACTGCATTCTCCAGCAGGGTGCATCAGTTATATTCTCTGCTCAACCTGGTCCCTCCATCATTTTAGTCACGTCTGGAAATGGAACCATGCATTCAGCAACTGAAGATCTAGTCTCTGAAGGTGATGTCTTGTTCGCACCTGCAAGTACCGAGATAAGTGTGACTGCGGCTTCTGAGCTGCATCTGTACAGAGCAGGCATAAATAGCAGGGTCTTTTGAACCTTTTAAACGTAAAATACATCAATAATATTCTCAGGGCTAGCAAATTAGTTTCTTCTGTTTAATGTTGTATATTTTTAGCTGTATTTTCTTCGTATTCAATGTCAGCATTTGCATGTGAAACTTAGCTATAGTGTATCAATTCCAGCTTCCAACCAAGGCCTTGTTTATCTGTGACAGAGAGAATCAAGCAGGGCACAAATCAGCAAAAACAGGACTGAAATAATATCCTTTGATAGCACTGGCACTGATCAGAACGTGAATATTTCCAGAGGGCCATGAGTTATTAGTGTCAGGGGGTTAAACATTTCATACAGGCTATAAGAACCCAAGTTTTTGAGGTTGTAGCAGAGACCTATTTGAGAATAATAATCAAAAGTATCATAATACTTTAATATTATTTATTCTATTAATAGTAGTTTATTAGTAATTCATTAACTAATATCTATTTATCATATTATAAATTCTATGATTTTATATGTTTAATCAAAATATTGTTATTTCTAATCATTTAACATAAATATACCAATCAAGAAGAACTCATAGTCATTTAGGATTTAAAAAAAAACCAAATCGGTTAGATATCTTGTTAAAAATTAATCCGAATCAATTGATTAAGTTGGATATTTTTAGAAAATCTAATTGGTCATCAAGTATGTAATTTAAAATTTTTGCATATTTAAGAGGTTTTGGAGTTCTGAAAATTTTTGCACATTTTATTGGAAAATTAGCCAGGTACATCAGAGATAAGCTAATTTACTTCCACTTAAAGTTGCATTTTTAAATCTGGCATTAGCTTATGTGAGGTACTCTGGGTACGTACCATAGACTTGTTTGATCCCTTGGAGAATACACTGATTAGATTGTTTACTCTGACGTTATGTTTCCTTTATATTAATATAGCTCATCTTAGTATAACATGTTTGCCTATCCTGGTATCGTTTCCATTTAAAATGTCAAGATAGTGGATGTTTCTCAAGGTGTTGTTCAGTCTCCAGAAGCTAGATTTGAAGTGTTCTACATTAATTATGGAACCCAAGAACTTGTTGCCTACAGTCGTCTGCGATCATGGGATAATTCTGTGTAGAAATCATCAGGCCTTGCTCACCTATGCGGCCTTGCTCATGTCAAGGTCCCAAGCTGGAAAGAAAATTACGGGAATGAGGCAGCGGAGGCAGCGCTCTGTCTTAGCAATCACATACTACAACATGGACAGAAGGAGTGTAATACCATTACAGAAGAAAAAGGAAATACTTCTGGTGAAGAAGGTGCCGGGACTATTCTTATGGTAAATTTGATGGATACAAAAGCTAAAATGAGTATCAATGCTGCCATGGTAAAGGTTAATATGTTATCGTATTTCTTAATTTTCTGGGTGTTTATTGTACTGATCAAATTTTCAAACAATGAAACCGTAGTATTATAATTCATCCAAGTCTAGAATTTTAATTTGCGGATTTGCCCAAGATTATTAAGACAGTGGTGGAGCGGAAAATTTTAGTTGTTGGGACTAATATATCGTTATGATGTGAAATGAGGTGAGAATATGCAAGATGAAGTAAGAAAAGGAGATAATAATACATTTGTAGACCGAATGAGTGGAAGAAAGATTTCATGTGTACTTGTAAGAACTAAGATGGGGGGAATGGTAATGTAAAAGCCAATGAAAGTTTTTTTTACAAGCCACCTCTTAAAGAAGTTGGGCTTTATAATTTTTTTTATTTCTCACTTGCAATGTTCACGAGAGGGTTAAACTGCAATCTTGTGGTTTACCCATTTCCTTGAACAAGATATATATAGGATTATGTTGCATTACAGAAGATTTTAGACATCAAAATCTAGAAACCAGCTACAAATTAATGTCACAGACACAATTGCATGGGTCACTGAAGGACCTCACGGTAGTTATAAGTCACCAACAGTATTACAAAACTTGCTATCATAGTATCATGGGTCTTTGTCACGGTCACAATAGTACATATTAGAAAATTACAAATTGTTACCAGTATTATTAATCACCATCGTAGTACTAGAACATTCTAATCAGTGTAGATTGTAAACAAATCAGATTAGTTTGCATTTGAATGTATATGCATTTTGTATCTGCATTTTATAGGCATCAATAGAAGGCTTGAGAAGATGAAGATTATTTCTTCATCTTTAGAGAATATTAGAGTGAATGAAAAAACATTTCATTGAAACAAAAGTGTTTCTAACTAACTTTCCCGCCTCTCATCTATTTAAAACTATTTACCTCTAATTTATCTATTACTTTCTAATTCTAATATTTACAACAATATTCAATATCCCCCTTCAAGTTGGACTTGGATGCTGCAGAACAAGGCCAAGCTTGGAACAAAAAAATCCGAGTTGATCTTGATTTAAAGCCTTTGTAAACAAATCAACTAACTGGAGGAAGGACTTCACATGATGTATCTGAAGAAACCCATTTTCAATATAATCTCTAATAAAATGACAATCATCTCTCAAATGTTTTGTCCTTTCTTGAAAAACCTGATTCTCAACAATGTATTTAGCGGCAGTATTGTCACAAAAGAGATTAATTGGAAGATGAACATGACTTTCAGATCAGTTAATAAACCTTGTAGCCAAATAATCTCACTTGTTGAATAACTCATAGCCCTGTACTCCGCTTCACATGTACCTTTAGAGGTTGTCTTCTGCTTTTTAGTCTTCCAGGCAATAAGAGAGTCACGTAAAAATATGGCATATCCTGATAAAGATTTTGCACTAAAAGGACAATTTGCCCAATCAGCATCACAATATCCTTTGAGTAACAATTCAGATTTTGAAGGATAGAACAAATCCATATTGATTGTGCCTTTCAGATACTTCAAAACATGTATTCCAGCTTGGTAATGAGAAACAGCAGGTGCATTAAGACATTGACTTAACTGCTGAACATTGTAAGAGATATCTGGCCTTGTCATATTTAAGTACAAAAGTTTACCAATCAACCTTCTATAAGGCTCGGGATCAGACAACAAAGGAACATCCTTATTACTAAGATGCAAATTCTTTGGACATGGAATAGAGACAGGCTGACAATTTTCAAGATTAGATTCTTTAAGAGATCAAGAATATACTTTCTTTGATTTAAAAGTATACCAGAAGATGTCCTAGTAACTTCAATACCAAGAAAATAAGTCAAATGACCAAGATCTTTAATAGTAAAAGCATCATGAAGAGGCTTTTTAACTTCTTGAATATAAGATAAAGCACTCCCAGTAATTAACAAATCATCAACATAGGCGACAACAGCAGTGAAATCACCTGTAGACTCTGATATGGTAAACAAGGAATAATCTTGCTTGGACTGAATAAAACCAATGTCAATAAGATGCTTGGATAGCTCAACATTCCACTGTCTGACAGCTTGCCTAAGACCATAAATTGATCTTTTTAACCTACACACTAGACCTGGTGGAACATTGTAACCAGGAGGAGGTCTCATATACAGTTCCTCTTATATATAACCATGCAAAAATGATTGTTAATATCACACTGATGAATTTCCCAATCCTTAGCAGCAGCAAGAACAATAAGAACTCTGAGAGTTGTAAACCTAGCCACTGGACTAAAAGTATATTTGTAATCCTTACCCTTAATCTGCTTATCATCCCTTGCTACCAATCGGGCCTTACATTTATTTAAAGAACCATCTGGATTGAACTTAGCCTTATAAACCCATTTGCAACCAAAGGCAGTTTTATCAGGAGGTAAAGGAACAAGATCCCAGGTATGATTCTTTTCTAGAGCATGAATTTCAGCATTCATAGCATCAATCCATTTAGGCGTTGTGCTTGAGCATAGGAATTTGGTTCAGAAATAGACAAAACTTTAGACAAACTAGTCAAATAGGCTGAACTGAAACCAGATAATTCAGGTTGAGTAAACACATTATAAACCTGAGCATGATGAACAGAAGGATGAGAAATCATATAATCACTGAACTTTTGAGGAATAACAGTAGATCTTGTTGATCTTCTTAATGGAACAACTATTTCAGAAGAATAAAGAGTTTGATTGGGTATGTGAACATCTGGTTCAAAACCATCAGTAGCATCAGAAGTAGTAGTATGATGAGTATCATTGTGTTCAGACACAGGACTAGGAACAGAAGATGTAAAAAAATCAGGAATTGAATCAAAGGATTCAGTTGAAAGATCTATGTTTGGAAAAACAACATATGTATCATTGTCAGAAACTAATTCCTTGTAAGGAAAAATATTTTCCTTAAAATTCACGTCCCTACTAATAACAATTATGTGATTGTCAAGATCATATAGCTTTTATGCCTTCTTGGCATAAGTATATCCTAATAAAATACACTTAAGTGCTCTTGGTGCAAGTTTATCAGGGGATTTATTTGCTTCATAGCACAAACATCCAATCACCCTTAATCTACTGTAGTCAGGAGGAGTATTCATAAGAACCTCAAAAGGAGATTTCCAGGATAACACAGAGCTTGGCATAAGGTTTATCAGATAAGTTGAAGCCAAAATACAATCTCCCCATAATTTAATAGGTAAATTGGCATGGAATTTTAAGGCCCTAGCAGTATCCAAAAGATGCCTATGTTTGCGTTCTACTCTGCCATT
Organism: Anethum foeniculum; assembly: GCA_003724115.2. NCBI lineage: Eukaryota > Viridiplantae > Streptophyta > Magnoliopsida > Apiales > Apiaceae > Anethum > Anethum foeniculum. The sequence goes on along the minus strand of PHNY01207208.1, from coordinate 24,466 downwards.
TTGCTGAGATACCCCGGCAACACTAGTTTGATGAACAATTCCTTTTGAAGCAAATAATTGCTGACAAAAATGTTGCACTATTTCTGTCCCATTATCACTCCTAATGGTCTTAATATCACACTTAAAATGATTGTGAATATATGATAAAAAATCAGAAATGATCTTTGGAACCTGAGATTTGGCATGAACTAAATGTGTCCATGTAGTTCTAGAATGGTCGTCTAGAATGGTTAAAAAATAAGAAGCACCATATATACATGGGATTTTATATGGCCCCCAAAGATCAATATGTACTAAATCAAAGCATGCAGCTGCAATAGAATTTGATGCAGAAAATGGCAATTGATGATGTTTAGCTAGCACACAAGTCTCACAATCAAAAATTTGTTTATTTTTGTCAAAAGATACAGTAGATAAATGTTGAAGTTTTGGAACAGACATATGTCCCAATCTGTCATGTAAAAGACTAAGAGAAATATTACAAACAGATGAATTGAAAATAGAATTCTGAACAAGAGAATTTGAAGAATCAACAGAATGATCATCAGAAAAAAACTTATAAAGTCCTCCATGCCTTATTCCAATTGCCTTGACATGACTAGTTGTAAGGTCCTGGAATGAATAGGAAGATGGTTGAAAATTAGCAAATAACTGATGCTGATCAAGCAATCTTGCTACAGAGAGAAGATTGTGTTTGAATTCAGGAATGTAAAGAACATTTGAAAGTGTAATTTGTGGGGTTAAAATCACAGTTCCAACTGTATAAACAGTTTTGAGAGTTCCATCAGGTAACACAATGATAAGAGGTTGTGTAAGAGATTGTGTGCTAGAAAAAATATCTAAATGTATTTCCATATGATCACTAGCACCAGTATCTATTATCCAGACATGCTTATTATTAGACAATTGAGAACAATTTGCAGAAAAACAGGATAATGTACCTGCAAAATTGATAGCAGATCCTGAGGAAGTAGACACATTCTAATTTGCTTGCATGAATTTTAGAAACTCCTTGTAAAGAGCATCACCAGAAGACTGAGAATCAGCTATAGAACTTCCAACACCAGAAGAAGAACCCAAATCATCAGAATTTGTAAAATCCAAAGGAGAATTTCCAAGAATTCCAGAAGAATCATGAACATTTCCTGCAAATCCCTGATCGGCATTTCTGGAATTGCCTTGAGTAACATTATTCTTTCCTTTGTACCAATCTGGTTAACCAACAATCTTGAAACATTGTTCTTTAAGATGTCCCTTCATCTTACAAAAACCACAAAACCTGTCTGACTTAGTTTTCTTTGAATCCCTAAAATCTCTTTTCTGAGAACCAGGAGTAAATTTTGCAGCAAATTAAGAAGGATTCCTAGAAGAGTAGAATGCACTCATCTCAACAGATTGAGAGTTAATGAACAGATTTTGTCTCTCAATTTGTTGTAACAAATGATAAGCCTTATTTACAGAAGGTAATTGATCCATACTCAGTATGTTAATCTTGGCTTGATCATAAGACTTGTTTAAACCAGCAATAAACTGAATCAATTTCTTGAGTTGATCAGCCTCAATAATCTTTTTCATTAATCCACAAGAACATTTTACAACAGCTCCACAGGTGCAGTCAGGAAACGGTTCCAGAATTAACAACTGATCCCATACTTTCTTCATTTTATTGTAGTAATCAACAATATAATCATTATTCTGAGTAATTGACATAAACGTCTTATGAATTTCATATAGCTGAGGAGCATTAGAATGTCCATACCTTTCTTGAATGTCAAGCCATAAAGCCCTAGCAGATGGAGTAAAAATGAAGCTCTCAGCAATAGATTTTTCCATTAAATATAGAATCCAACCTGTAACCATATAATCATTCCGGATCCATCGCTGCAAATCCGGAGAATCATCTGATGGTCGTAGCAATGTTCCATTAATGAAACCAGTTTTATTTTTCGCTCCAAGCGCGAGATTGATACTACGATTCCAATTCACATAATTGTTGTCGTTAAAGACAATTTGCCCTAATTGAGCATTAGAATTGTCACTTGTTGACAAAAAATATGGATCATTGTAATTGATCGCAGAATTGTTACCAGAAATAGGTAATTGAGAAGAAGAATCTGATTGAGCCATAATCTGTTTGATGAAATGTCTCAACGAAAATTTGTAAAATCAAGATCTACAAGATGAATCAAAAAACAGAAATAACAATTCGTTTTGGATTTTTGATAGATCTACAAGAACTAAGAATGAAAAAATGAAGAAAAACGAAGAATGATTAGTTTGGATTTTTCGATAATCTTGAAAAGAACAACAAAACTGAAGAAAAATTGCAGAAAAACGATGATGAAGAAGACAATGAATTAATAGAAAAATGTGATATGCTCTGATACCATGAGAAGATGAAGATTATTTCTTCATCTTTAGAGAATATTAGAGTGAATGAAGAAACATTTCATTGAAACCAAAAACTATACAAGTGTGCTTTACAGAATGAAGAATCAAAAGTATATATACAAAAGTGTTTCTAACTAATTTTCCCGCCTCACATCTATTTAAAACTATTTACCTTTAATTTACCTATTACTTTCTAATTCTAATATTTACAACAATATTCAATAAGGCTTAATATACACATTTGATAAATCATGTTCCTTGATATAATTATGTGGGAGCTCTGTCACCTAATCATAGAATCTCAGTTCCACCCATGGTGAGATTCCATATTTGTGTGCCTGACATTTGTAGAAATAGGTGGGTACGTAAATACTTGTATAGAGATTCAGAGTAATATTCTAAAAGAACTGAGGTTCAGGTTATTAATGGCCATTTTAGAATCCTTTGATTCAAGCCTGTAAAATCAAGTACTAGATTGAAAAGGTCATATCCATTAGAATTGTATACCATGCAAGTAGTTTACTCTTAAAGTATAATCCTTATTGTCATACTTTGTATTTCTTGATCAGGACAAAGGAAAGGGTAATGCAAAAAACTAATTTGAAAGACCTGAAAACGACTGTGATGAAGTTGTTCTGCTTAAGTGTGGATTTAGGGTGTTTGGTAATGGTGCCAGAGAGCCATCCCTATAAGCAGGGACTGAACCAGAAAATAAAATGGAGGGCAGAATTTTGAACAAAATATTTTAAGAAAAAAATGAATGTGATATTCTAGATTTTCAAGAACAATATCATGAATTTTATGTGTATGAAAATATAAAATATAAGAGATTTGTTTAAATATTTGGGGGGACATCAGAAATTATTAGTTTATGGGGGGAGTAAATACACCATAGAACCAAATTATTTACATAAAGTTGAAAGGATATAAGCTCTTAGGTTAGGTTTTGGGGGGACATGACCATCCCATGCCCCCCCTAAATCCGTCCCTGCCTATAAGTGATGCCAACAGGAAACTGGTTGCTTTTGAAAATGGGGGCTTGCAAGACCCATCTTATTTGATGTTTAATCCTGAGTGGAATTCTAAAGAAGCACAAAGTGCAAGCAAAAGATTCATCTATCCATCAGTGCCAAATGTGCAGAAGCCAGTTCTGAGGAGGACATTGCTTTTATGACTGTAAGAGTTTTTTGTAATGATTTAAGATGATTAACAAATGATTGTGCCTATAGTTCTCTGACATTTCACATGCATGACATTCTGGTTGTAGGTTCCTGAACTTGGACAACTCATTAGACCAAACAAATTTCATCTGAGGAGCTTACGGGGATATTCCTGAAGAGGCTAAACAGGTAATAGCAATATGCCACAGTCTCCGGTCCATCTTGCTACTCAATATTGCTTTCTAATACTGTATTAGGGCAATAACACAGATATAATCCCGTTCTTGAATCTGTAATCACTTTCACTGAGGAATTGGCATATAACCAAGCCAATGAGGCTGATCATCTGCTGTCCCAATAGAATTTGTGCCCTCAATATCATGCTGCATGGTTTAAATTAAATAGGGTTTCAAGTTATCAAGCATTATCATCTAGTGTTTTTATAATATACAAAGGAGACCAGCTGCTTAGTCTCCTTAACTACCTCTTATGAAACAACATATAGTTCCACGAGATTTTCCTGTTCCTAATTTGTTTGGTTTCGTGTGAATTGAATTCGAGGGGTATAAACTTTGACCTATAAGATAAACTTATTATCTTGTTGTCTCCTTATTACTTGTTAAGGTAGCATGTCAAAAATTATCTGTAGAATCATAGAAACTCTATATTTGACTTTGGTTCTAGTAATTGTGTGTTTTTAATAAACAAAACTATTGAAATGTCATGTTCCTTTCTACAGGTCCCCTTCATGGAATATCTTACGGGTTGAAGGACATAATTGTGATGTCTCAGTTCAAAATAATCTGAGGTTCAACATCATATAAAGATCAAGTTCTGGATGTAGAAGCTTGGGTTTACAAGAGGTATCACAAACCTCTGGTATCTGCCTTCTATAGTTTCTACGTTGAAACTTCATGCCAGCTTATGTTTGTTTATGGTTTATTTATTATTTACAGGTTGAGTGTTGCTGGAGCAGTCCTTCTTGCGAAGCTGGTCACAGGATCACTGACATATAATAACATTTGGAGCAGTCCTTGGAAAATTGAGGAGTACTTGTCTGCTCTGCTCCGCCATCAAAATAAAGTTATTTCGAACATGTAAAATGATATTCTTTTTCTCTTAATTTACTTTTACTTCTTTCAATTTACTTTAAACTTCTTTCAAATAATGCATTTTGCAATTAATATTGAACTTTTTTTTTTTGACAGAAAAGTTGCTAGTAGCAAATTAGATAAACAAATCACGTCTCAACAGAGTTACAAGACATAAAGGAGGATCACTGATCCAGTTACAGGGAAGTCTAAGGGACATTGCCTCGTTTGCAATCCAGTGGGCACCTTTATTGCATGAACGAGGAATAAACGAAAAAGATAAATTGATGGAGGAAGTTATCCTACGAATATCATCAACGATAGTAGCAATTTGCCAAGTCAGAGTAACCATAGAAGAACATAATGAAATTGCTACTTTACAATCCGATTCAATAGTAGCATGACTTAATTTCTTCTGATACGCAAGTTCACAAGCTTTCCACATTACAAGAGATTCGGCCTTTAAAGAAGAACTTGCAAATATAGTCTGACCTACTCCATCAATAATTTGACCTTGAGAGTCCCTTATAACAACTCCATAGGCAGCGCGACCGCCAGAAAAACCTGCATCACAATTAATTTTCACCTTAGAGACATCAGGGGGAGCCCAATGTAGTGAATTTTTTTGATTAGGATGGTTTTGAGTAGGAGGCTGAAGTATCGTGTAAACCTCTTTCAGGTAAGTAAAAGATGCATTTATAACAGAGCTGGGACAAACCTGGATATCCTCGAATATGTAGGAGTTCCTTCGTTTCCAAATTCCCCAAGCAATATAAGCAAAGGTTGGTAGGAAATCAACAGCTTGAGATTTTGACGGAATAAAACTCATAAAATTTTCAAGCCATTGATATATAGTGAAATTAAGAGGATGTCTTGGCGAAGTGATAAAGATTAGGCAAACCAAACTAATTAGTCCAAGCACAACTAAAAAACAAGTGTTCTGTAGATTCTGGGACAGATGAACAAATGAGGCACATTGGCGAGCTTCCACAATTACGTCTGAAAAGGTTTAGCGAGGTAGGTAAAGCGTTTGAGCAAACTCTCCACAAAAAGATTTTAAGCTTTGGTGGACATTTAATTCTCCAAATAAGCTTCCAGACAATTTTATTTTGCGAAGATGAAGCTGAAGCTAGATTATAAGAAGAGATATGCTGAAGCTTTTGAACAACATAATAACCTGACTTGACAGTATATGTGCCATTCTCAGTAAAATGTCAAATGATTTTATCATGAGTCTTATTTTGACTGATGGGAATACTCCGAATCATTGAGATTGCTGAATCTGAAACATAGTCCTTTAGCTTGGAAATATCTCATTCTTTATTAATAATAAAGTCGCTAACACGATGGTTAGGAATGAAAGGAACACGAGCATCAGGGACAAAAAATTCAGGAGCAGATGGAACCCATCGTTTTTTCCAAAAATTAATGTCTCGACCATTATACAACCTGCCAGCGAAGCCCATGTAGGAGGATTTCTCTGCCTTGAATTATTGATGCCCATAACCAAGAAGCGTTACGACCCTTTTTAGTCGTGAAGAAACTCCCTTGAGGAAAATAAATGCCTTTAATAACCCTAGCCCAAAAAGCAGAAGGATTCATTGTTACACGCCAACATTGCTTTGCCAAAAGAGCTAAATTGAAGGAGGCCAGGTCTCGAAAACCTAGGCCTCCGTCTGCCTGTGACTGCACCATAGAGTCCCAGTCTATCCAATGAATATATTTTTTTAAGCAACTCCACTCCACCAGAATCGACGGATTGTTGAAGAAAGAAAGTCACAAAATTTTTTTGGCAGAAGAAAACATTGCATGGCATATGAAGGCAAAGCCTGAATAACTGATTTGACTAGAATTTCTCTTCCTGCCTGAGATATATATTTAGATCTCCATCCCTGCATCTTGTTGAGGGCCTTGTCTAGGATGAAGTTGAATATATTCTTTTTATTTTTACCCAAAGCAATTGGAAGCCCAAGATAAAAAGATTCATCTGGCATAATTTTCATCCCTAAAGTATTAGCAAGGGAGCTTTGAAGACCCAAAGGAGTGTTCGGAGAGAAACGAACGGAAGATTTATTATAATTAATTAGTTGTCCAGAGGCATGACAATATTCTTGTAATATAGATATTAGAGCATTTGCTTCAACCGTAGAAGCATTTATAAATAAGAGAGCATCATCGGTAAAAAATATATACGAAATGGTTGGACAGTGTCGAGAAAGCTGCATACCTGAGATGATGCCTCTATCAACTTCCGATTGAAGAGATTGAGAGAGAACATCAGCTACAATTACAAATAAAAAAGGAGAGAGTGGGTCTCCTTGACGCAGACCACGCTCAGGCACAATAGTACAATATTTCTCATCATTAAGCATAAACTCCAAAGATGTAGTTGATAAGCATTGGGATACCCAAATGAGCCATTTATTACAGAATCCTAACTTAGCCAAAACCGACAAAAGAAAGTCCCATTCTATTCTGTCAAAAGCTTTGTTTAAATCCAATTTAACAGCCATGAATGATTGATTCCCCTTTTTCTTATGATCCAGATAATGAAAGCCTCATGAGCAATACATATAGAGTCTTGAATTTGTCGTCCAGATATAAAAGATGACTGCTGAGAGGATACAATATTTTTCATAAGAGGTTTCATTCTATTAGTCATTATTTTTGATATAATCCGATAAATGAAACTGCAGAGGCTAATAGGACGAAACTGACCAAGATTTTCTGGATTCAGCATTTTAGGAATCAAAACAACCAAAGTAACATTTATCGATGGAGGCATTTTCCCAGAATCAAAAACTTCTTAACTGCATCGTACACTTGCGGACCAACTATGTCCCAATACTTATGGAAGAAAAAACCTGGAAACCCATCTTTACCAGGAGCTTTAAAAGTCCCTAACTGCTTTGAGGCTTGACAGATTTCAGAATCAGAAACTGGACGTGTTAATAATTGATTCATGTTATCATTAATCAAAATAGGAACATAATCCAATGATGAAGAAAAATTCTGAGTGCCATTTGAAGTGAAAATACTTGAGAAATGTTGAGAAACAAGAGCCTGCAGATCGTGTTTACCTTGCACCCAAACATTATTGTCTGATTTCAAACGCAAAATTTGATTCTTTATCCTTCTTTGAGAGGCCGTTAGATGGAAGAATCGAGAGTTTGGATCACCAAAGTTTATCCAGTTGACACAAGATCTTTGATGCCAATAAAGCTCCTCACGTGCCCATAACTCGTCTAGTTGAGATAAAATATCATTTCGCACCATAATATTAGCCTGAGTTGGAGAATCAGACTGTATAACATTGAGTTTTTCTGTTAAGCTCTGAATCTGCTTCAAATTATTCCCAAAATTTTCTTTGCTCCAATTAAGAAGAGCTTTATTACAATCCAAAAGCTTTGCCATGATACCACCAGGCTTTGATATGTAATTTACATTATTCCAAAAAATTTTGATAACCTCTTCACACTGATTTGAACGAGTCCACATAGCCTCAAACCTAAAAAGCTTCCTTCTAAAAGGTTTAGGATCAACTGAGAAAAGAAGAGGTGCATGGTCACTGCCAATAATGGTATCATGTATAAGTGAGCATTTAGGATACCGAGACATCCACTCAGCATTGACAAGAGCTCTGTCAATTCGTTCTCTAACATTTTGAATATCAGCACGTTTATTATTCCATGTATAACTCAAGCCTTTAAACAGAATTTCAATAAGATTGGAGTTGGACATAAACTGCTGGAATTCGACAATGTAATGCAAAACATTCGGATTACCTCCGTGCTTATCATTTACACTTCCAGTAACATTAAGATCACCGATAAATAGAAGAGGCAGAGATGATTGAGATATATTAGTTTCAATTGAACCCCAAAGAGCCTTTCTAGCTTGAGCATTTGTCAGACCATAAACAAAATAACCTTCACCATGAGATTTGAAGTCAAATGAGTAATTTGAGCTACTATTAAATTGCCTGAACCAAAAGAAATGGAGATAGAAACCGAAGTGTTCCACCAAAGAGACAAACCACCTCAAACATTACACGGATCATAGTAAAAAGAATTTGCAAATCCTGTTCTTCTTCTGATACGCTCCATTTTTGAACATTTAATTTTAGTCTCCATAAGATAGATAATATCTGGCCGGTGAACTTTGATAAGTTCTTGCATATACGAGATTGTCCGGGGCCGGCCGACTCCCTGACAATTCCAAGATAAGACTAACATGAGTCTTGTGGCTTATTCTAGGATGCCACCACACCCGTCAACTAATTAACCAGGGTAAATGAAGGGACCTCAACAACTGGGATCGTAACTAGACTTGACTCATTAATGAAATCATGAGATTTTGACAAAACATTTTCTGACGAGATTGGTAAGTTCCTCGACACTCTTCTCTTGAACCTATTTTTCTTGGTCTTGCTACGATCGTAACTCTTCTCTTGAATATTTCCAGGATCAAATCTCTGCTTCTTGAGACTAGAGAAAGAAGTTTGATTTTCTTCGTGCTCTTTCCTTTTCAGCGAAACTTTTGCCAAAGAATTTGACAAGTCAGTTTGATAATATGACATTACATTCGACATGGGAACAAATTCAGGCCATGGTTGATTCATGGATGGAATTGTAAAAATAAATAACTTTTGTTTGCTATTCGAGTCTTCAGGTGGCTCCGTGACATAATAAGCAGAATTATTTACCTCATACACACCATTAGTAGATGATGAAATGGCACCATGTGATGAACATAAACTAATGACAGGAGACACATTATTAGAAGGAAAATTATTCTGACTTACAGTTTCCACAGCAGAGATATGTCTGAGATTTGCTCTTGTTCACGAGGAGTTACAATTGCCTCTCTAGGAGATTCTTGATCAATAATTTTGAGCTCTAAATTTGAGTTAATCTGACCATGACTATCTTGTCTATCTTGTTGTTTATGCGCTTTAGATGAGGGACATGATGAAATATTTTTCTTCAAAGACTGAGCACGTAACCATGGGCCAAAATCACCAACAACATCTTTAAATTTATAATTATCCTCATCATGGCCTATTCGTTCGCAATTATAACAAAAATTTGAAAGCCTTTCATACTTGAAATCCACCCAAAGATTTGGCATGTTTTGACGAATTAATTCAAAGCCCGTGACTAACAGTTTAGATATATCAATTTCAGACCTGAAATGGAGGAAGCTTTTTTGAATTTGGATAACATCACCTATACAGTCAGTATTCACCAAATTCCCCACTATGTTTGCCAAATATTCTGCGTAAGACTTCGTTAGTTTTCCCAGAGGCAAACCATGAGCTTGCACCCAGAACTCTACCTTATTAAACTTCGTTTCTGCTAAAGATAAATCTGGATTCCACTGATTCAGAGCCATTAAATTCCCCATAACAGACCATGGACCATCTTGTAATACTGTCTTTATCTTCAACACAATTGAATTCAAATAGATAGTTCTTTTGATCCCAAGGATGAATTGAGAAAGGGGCTTTCGTTTTGCACGCACTATTGACAATGTTTATAACTCATTGCTTGCGTATAGATTTATGCTCCGCCAAAACTTTACCTATAAGACATAAATCAGGAGAGGGAGATCGAGGAGATTTTCCCGATTCCATAGAAACCCTAAATTATCACCGACTCACCGTAATTAGATATTTAAAGAAGTGGAAATTGAAATTTAGAAGGGAGGAAAAAAGTACTCGTATTACTGATGATAAGATAAATAGTTTAATCACACGGATAAGAAAACCCACTTAGGTAATAAGCTCTCAAGCAAGAGAGAGGAAGCTCTCATAGAGAGAGAGGAAAAGAGGTTGTTCCCGAAAAGGATATGTTCGAATATAATTTTTAATTTTTTAATTGAACTAGTTCATATTTTTAATTTTTTATTTCGATTTCTAAAAGTCCAAGTTACATACGGTTGTATCCACATAATAATAATTTAATCATTTGGATATTCACCTGGATGCATGTAGCAAATTGACAAGCACAGATTTCATATGCAAGTTCTGCATGTTATAAATTAGAGGCAGAAGAAATACAAAAAGAAGACTTAACACTCGTGACAAATTTTTTTGAATTTACTTATGTTCACAAGCAGAGAACATATGATTGTTTTACTCCTATAAGAATGAGAATTAGTTTACACCAATGAGAAGGAGAAATGGTGTATAAGAAAAGGAGAATTAGTTTACACCAATGAGAAGAAGAAATGGTGTATAAGAAAAAGAGAATGGTGCATTAATTCTTACGGTTTACTCTGTTGTACCTGCGATACACTTCAATATCAACAACTGCCAGCTTGACCTCGCCACTTAGACCATCATTATTAATTTCTAAATTTCCCCTCCATTTCTCTTCAGCATCTCTTAGGTTGTACGTTTCACCGGTATCATGAACTATGCCCCATAAAAATACATAAATTGTAAAACAGAAATAAAGAATGCAGTGGTATTGAAATAAAGCATTTCAATCATTCCTTAAAATAGTTCAATTGCTATCTCGGAGGAGTGCATTTGACAGTTATGGTTGCATATGTTGTCATCCGATGTACAGGGATGTCCTTGGCTGGTATTATAGCTAAGTTCTTTGAAATGTTTTCGAACCGGAACTGTGTTTTTCCGGTGTCACTCGATAAAGTTCCTTCTATGCGTTCAACTTCTATGTGGCTGCGTGTGGTAAATCCCGGGACTGAAGAACTTTGTACATCTAAAACATTTTATTGCAAAAAAGATTTTTTTGTCTATACGAATTAAATCATTTAATTGTTGACTTGCCTTACTAATTATTGTATTTGTATTTACTTTACAGGTTTTGTCAATGAATTAGAGTTTACTGTTGGAACCTTTTCCATATGACTTAGTATACCACAGATTTGTTAAGGTTCATATATCCGTTCTTGAGGGCCAGCTAGATAAATGTTTAGGCTTTGTGAGATTAAGGCTCCCATTTTAAATACCGTTGCATTCTTGATTTCTGATTAGGACGGTAATTCTTTTTACACTCTAATTATCTGATTTAGTAAAAGGGCTTGGCTTGGGTACTGTAAGGGATGACAAAATATTCTGAACCGATGGATATTCGATTGAACCGACCCGAATATCTGATTCAAGCCAAAAACAAACCAAAAAACTGACCAAATAGATATGTTTAATTTAATATATAGCTTGTCGTTTTGTTTTTAAGCCTTTTATCTAATTTGATTTTTTTTTGAATTTATAGCTTGAATGATATAACATTAGTTGTGATCCGGTGCTTCCTGAGTATTTCGACTTGCCATCTGCTAAGCCTACGGGCTTTAAATCGGAAAATTGTGTATTTTTATGGGGCATAGTTCATGATACCGGTGAAAAGTACAACCTAAGAGATGCTGAAGAAGAGGGGAAATTTAGAAATTAATAATGATGGTCTGAGTGGCGAGGTCAAGCTGGCAGTGGTTGATATCGAAGTGTATCGCAAGTACAACAGAGTAAACCGTAGAAGTTAATGCACCATTCTCTTTTTCTTATACACCATTTCTCCTTCTCATTGGTGTATAAGAAAAAACGAATGGTGCATTAACTCCTACGGTTTTCTTTGTTATACTTGCGATACACTTCGATATCAACCACTGCCAGCTTGACAAATATGTTTGAGGAAATTAATTTGGCTTATAAAAAAATTAATTTCACGTAATTATATGGATGTTAATTACCCAATAACAAATTTATAACCCTATGTAGGGTTAAAATGTAATACTGACATTTTAAAGCGGAATAAGGTCACTTATGTTATGTAGTATGTTTAATTTCTTAGTAAACGGTATGAGTTACAATAAATATTTTTTAACACAAGTTATTATGAGCTGATTAAGGAAGGGTGGGACGAATTTGAAATTAAATAATTGGGGTGGAACAATGGAAGTATTAGTTAACTCGAGTCTATTTTTTCATATAATTAAGTTGAAATTTAGATACGAGGAAGATAGCAAAAGGTGCAAGTAAATTATACTCATGTGTATTTATGATTTCTTGCAACATAAATTTTGCGGCCATTGTTATATTTCTTCAAATGACTAGGTTATATAATGTGAACACATTTCTTAGTACTCAACGCACAAATTTCTTGGTCATTTTTTGGTCGATGTACTTGGTGGCTAATGTGCCCATCTTCTTGACCGGATTGGGCCTGACCGACCACAAGCCCAAGGTGTAAAAGTACTAGGATTGCAGAGTATAGCAATGAGGGATTGATTGAAGAATGGTATTGGATGTTAAAACTACTTGATCAACCACTCTTTATTCTTTCTAAATTTGATCGACTTATTTATTTTTAAGATTAAGGTAGTGGGATTGTTTTTAAGAAATTAATATGTTTCTAGAAAAAGTGCCGATTCAGAGATTAAATAACTTTTAGGTAAATTTTTTTATTTATGCATATTTTTTGTTATATATATACATATATATTCTAAATTGGTAAATAACCCATTTATTATCTTTGGTCAGGGATAGATATTTCACCCGTCCCATAACTACTCGATCAGATCCCCGCCTCATTTGGGTTGAAAAATTGAGGGAATTTTCAGGTTCACGGCGGGGAAGGGAGAAAAGTATTAAAAAAATTCGGGGATCGGAGTTCGGTCTGAGAATAAGGTATCCGCGCCATGTTCCCCGTTCCCGGTCCCCAATTATTACATTTAATATACATAAATAATAATTTATATGTATATTAATTAAATTATTATAAATAAATATGATATATATAGCATTCTTAATTAGTAGAATATGATTCAGTAAAATTAATTTTAATTAAATTGTTATTTAGAATATGATATTAAATTTTAAACTTAATTATGTATTATGATTTATTAAATTATTTTTATTAAATATATTTAAAATTTTATTTAATAAAAAATATTAATATCCCCGATTACCCGCAGCGATTCTCGTTCCCCGTTCGGGGTAGGAATTGGGTAGTAATAATTCCCGTTGGGGGTTCGAAGCTAATTCGGGATGTAGGTTAGCGTTCGAGGATTTGGGGGGAAATTTATCAACACCCGAAGAGCGCTCGACCGACGGGGATAGTACTACTCGACCCCCAAGTGACCTAATGTCTAGCACTAGGTTGGAATCCATTTTTTTGTTCGAATAAAAGTTTAATTTAAATTTAATTCGTGAACTATCTATTTCAGATTTGGTATTCGTTTTCAGGTTTGTATAAGATCCATATTCATATTTGGCCCAATTTTAAATTATGAAAACTCCGTATACAAATTTAAAATATCATTAATGTAATACATGATAGTTATTGTAAGTTCATGAATTACTAAATTAAACTTTCAATTTTAAACTTATTTGAATTAAACTTTCAATTTTGGTAAGTTCATTAATATATTAAAAGTATATTAATAAATGGGGTTTTCTCCCATTTAGAAAATTACTAATTTACCCTCATAATGATTAATATATTAAAAGTATTGATTTTGAACGGAATCGAACCCATTACCTCTCCTATATATAATATAATAACTATAATAATGTTGGCACCTTCAACCAATCAAGCTACAAATTCAATTATAACAACCTTAAAACTCATTTAGTACATTCTCAAGTAACTATCACGCCTTAAACTTGGTAAAAAAAAAAAATCTATCATGCCATTCATTCTCTTTTAAAAAATTATCAAACCCATTACCTCTCCTATATAACTATAATAATGTTGGCACCTTCAACCAATCAAGCTACAAATTCAATTATAACAACCTTAAAACTCATTTAGTACATTCTCAAATAACTATCACGCACTATTGGTTTAGCTTGTCTTTTGTTTCACAATCGTTGACAGTTCGGAGCTTTGTTCCAGCTGGGTTTTCATGTTTTAATAAATCTTTCTATTATTCGTCAAAAAAAATAACTATCACGCCTTAAACTTGGTAAAAAAAATAATCTATCACGCCATATATTCTCTTTTAAAAAATTAATATTTATAAAAGTTAAAATGATCTCAATATATAATTGTGTGTTTATTTAAATATTTTTACTGAGAAGATTTGAATTATGTACATATTAAATGATCAAAAATAATATAAAGTTTGCTTAAAATACGAACATGAGTTTTGAGCCTTTTTAGCTGACACCTACAACCATTCGAACAACAAGATCAACTATTACAAATTTAAAACTCATTTACAACATTCTCAAGTGACCATCACATCAAACATTCTCTTTAAAAAATATTCTATATTTATAAAAGTTAAAATGATATAAATAATTTTCTCTTTTCTCTTTTCAATAATTATAGTTTTGTATTTATTTAAATAATTAGGATTAAAAGTAATATATCTATGAGATTTGAACTATGTGTTATATGTAAAATGATCATAAGAGAATATACAATTTGTTTAAAATACGACATACAGAATTGAGTTTTTAATTTTTTTTAGTAAATTAATAATGTGTCCATATATACTTACGTTAATGTTAAAAAAATAATTTTAAAAGAAAAGAACCCATGAACTTCGTGTGCCCATAAAATTATGTTCATATTTATAATCATTAGACAAAAACACCTTTTATACATTTCTTAAAAATATTAACTCATTTTCTATTTTTATAATTTTAAAATATATAATACAAATGACTGTGTTATTCTTTACCTACCTACCCGTGTCGATTTCGAGTACTGGTATACTTTTGTTGAAGGTAATTCGAGCTTTTCCAAGGAGTATGACATGTTTTATTTTAGCGCCTGGTACTTCAATATTGGCTCAACACATTTTCACTACGCCTTCTTACTTGTAAAACAGGGTCATCTTACGTCCCTGAACCGATAACCATCTTTTGGCTAACCCAACCTACTTCATTCCTCCGAAAAAACGAGTGGTAGTCTAGAAATTTTCACCTATTGTCCATTGACTACGCCTTTCGGCCTAATCTTATATGCATGTATCTGAATCTGGAAATCTGAATTCATATTCGGGTATAAAAGATATATGCATCCGATTTTATCAATTTATATATATCCAGAAAAATTGCACAATAAATGGTAAAGATCAAAAATAATTTTTTTATATACAGTTATTAGTTAAACAGGTTTAATTCTATTTTATTTTAGAAAAGAATGTTTTTTCTATCTTTTTAATATAATTTAGTTATCTTTAAAATATTAAATATATATGATATTTTTATACATTATTTTAATACTTTTACAATTATGTAAAACTTATATAAATATATTATTAAATGATGAATATATATATACACACACACACTATAAACCTGATAATAAATATATTATTTGGGATTTAGATATTATCATATAGAGATGTACCTATCTATAATTACGAATACATATAATAACCAGTTTACTCAAATACGGATAAAATTTGATTTTTTTCGAATACGAATACATATATTTTTTGGTAATACTTGACTATTAACAGTTAACTCTTATCTACCACCTTTGTAAGTCATCATTTTCTTGTTGAACAAGAACCGCTATAAATTTGATCCTTAAAATTCAGAATTTAGACGAGGTACACATAGTAGATTAATATGAAGAAAAAAAAATTCGACGTTATCGCAATATTTGAAAGAAAATATATTAAATGTGGTGTATGACTTCCCAAAGACCGTGACAAAATCGTCCAAGTTCATCGCCCATAAGTATTACAGGTATACAATTAATTTTAAGAATTCATAAAAATACTTTTTTGAGTAATTATTAAAAAGTACCTATTTACTTTTTAAAATGAGTGCTAATTAGGGATTCCATGTAGCATAATCGTTTATTTTGTTATGGTTATTTAGTTAAGATAATGTCAGTTTTTAATGTTAGTTGTTTTGTTTTAGTAGATGTGTCTCAACTACCTGATAAGTAAATTGTACTCGAAGGGTTTGAGAAAAACATCCAACATTTTGTACAGGTCCTCAAATTTATGAAAACCATTTATATTATTGTGTTTATAGTTACATTACCATATTTTTTTGTAATTTTTTACATTACTCAATATATATCAAATGAAAATAAGACATTCACAGCTATACAATTCAACTACATTCAAATTTTCCATACTTATTAAATTAATTACGGTGTATGAATAAATAATTCGTAAATATATGAAAAAGAATATGGCCCGTGCATCGCACGGGCAATCATGCTAGTTCATTTATTATAATATACTAACTTATATCCCGTGCGATGCACAGATCTTTTTAATATTACAAAACCTTTTAATTTTTATTTAAACTGAAATTAAATAGAATTAACCGTGTTATTTCGAAAAGTTAGCAAATTTGTTATTAAAAAATAGAAAAGGTAATGTGTTTTAGTTGAAAAAGTTAATTGATAATTTATTATTTTATTTTATTTTATTTTATTAAATAGAATTACCTGTGATATTTTTGAAAAGAGGTGTTTTAATTAGTAAAAATAAAAATGTAAGGTGTTTTATTTGAAAAAAGTAATTGTTTTGTATACTAATTTGGTTGAAACATGAGTTTTTAGTAATTATATTAATTTATTTTATTAAATAGAATTGCCCGTTGATATTTTTGAAAAAGGAGGTGTTTTAATTGAATAAAATATTTTAAAAAAAAAACGTATTTTAGTTGAAAAATGTAGTAGGTTATATACTAATTTGGATTAAAGTAGATTTAGAATAAACAGGTCCTAAAGGCAATTAAGTAAAAGACTGATCAGATCGACTACCAAATTTTCAATGTTTCTTCTATTTTATAATAGTATAGATTTAGTATTGATAAAATTAAAAATTTTTGTATAAATATTGTTTATTTTGTAATTATATTATTTGATCATGAATATATGAATTTTAATAATTTCTTTTACTATTAATATATAACATAATCAAATAAATATTTTTTTTAAAACTCATGTGTGTACACATGTTATAATCTAGTATAAATTTTTTTAAAAAAATTCTTGTTAAGATATAATATTTTTAAAATATGTAGTTGTTTCATACAAAAACTCAATAAACAACTTATTGTGTGTGCCCGTTTGAGAAATTTTAAAATAATTAACTTATAACTTAAAATGAATAAGTGACTTATAAGTGATAAGTAGATTAATACTTATAATTTATATAAGTGTTTGAATAATTTAATCATAAGTCAGAATTTTTTTTACTGAAATTAATTAAAATAAATAATTTTTAAATATAATTATCTTAATTCATAAATTTTAAGTTAGATTAGCATTTAAAAATATATATTTCAAAACTAAAGTTAATAAAAAAAGTAAAAAAAATAAAATAAGTTAGAGAAAAATACGTCATAATAACATTCAACTTATCAGCTTATAAATTGTAAATTTGACTTATAACGCTCGTTGATAAGTTGCAAGTAAGCTCGCTTTATCAGACTTGCCTAGGGTTGCAAATGAACAGAGCTGTTCGTGAACAAAACTCGGACTCGGCTCGTTTAAGTCAACTCGGTTCAGCTTATTTTCTTAAATGAGCCGATCTTAAACATAAAAATGAGCTCGAATGAGTAAACGAGCCGAGCCGAGCCGAGCCGAGCCGAGCTTTTTGTCTGTTCGGCTCGGGCTCGGCTCATTTAGCTAGGGCTCGGCTAACTCGACTCGGATAAAGTATATATATTAAAAATAATAAATTTTTACTAATGACTTGTATAAAAATTTTAAATTTTTTCCACTAATTTTAAGACATATTTTATATATTTTTTACTTATCATAGAGTAAAATGGATGAGAGTTTTAAAGTTATCCTGGAGATTTAATAAAGTGAAATTGTGAACTGAAATTGCAATAAATAGACAGAAACGAAGTACTTGTACTTTAATTTGGGGAAATTGAAAAAAGTTATCTCCCGCTTATAAATATTAATAGTTTTAATCTTAGGCACTTGTACAATCCACTTGTGACTTGTATTTGATTTTTTTTTTAATTTCTTAATTTTTTATAGAATAATTAACAAAAGTCCGAATTTTACATCGTAAACTAAGAAACAAAGTGTAAAGTGTTAGTGCGAGTATATCATTGTAATATAAGACTANTCTCGATATAACTTGTAAAATTATAAATTATACTTTAAGATTGGTCGATTAAAAAATATATGCGAACTATTAGTAGATAACTCGACTTTGTTCGAACTCGGCTCGAGTTCGGCTCAGCTCGATTATTCGCGAGCAAACTCGGGTTCGGCTCGGATTCGGCTCGCTTATTAACGAGCCGATCTTGAACATCACTTTCAATTTGGTTATTAAACTCAGCTCGGCTCGGTTTTATAAAAAAATTAAGCTTGACTTGGGTTGGACAGAACTTGGCTCGGCACTGTTCGTTTGCAGCTCTAGATTCGCCAAACACCCCTTTAAAAATATGGGATACATGCTTTCTTTTTAATCAGTTTTCGAAACGTTGTGTACTTGTGTTTAAATTTTATGAATGGGCCATTAAAGGCCCGAACCATCACGAAAGAAATCAATACATGAGTTGGTGTCTCTGTAAACCGGCCCAAACCAGTGAGCGAGCTAGCTAGAGAGAGATTGAGAGAGAGAGAGAGAGAGATTGAGTTGGTGCCTGTGAACCGGCGAGAGAGAGAGAGAGATAGAGATGAATAGGAAGGAAAGAGCAAGAGCTGAAAGAGAGAAGAGACGCCGAGATATCTCTCTGCTCCGCACCATCCCTTACCCTCACCACCAAAAGTAATTCTCCTCCCCTTTTGACCATTTTCATATATATTTCGTTGTGTTATATTCATATTCATTTTTTATAATTAAAAATTATTAAACTAAATTTACTAAACAATTAATCAAATGTATGATCATAATTGGATGGAAAATAATATTTCATATGTATAATTGATTTGAAATGCAGAATTAAAGATATTTGTTGATATTATTGCCACATCATCAATCTAATGAAAGTTGAGACTTGAGACAGACTTAGGCCAAAGAGTTGGTTAATTTAGTAGGTTCTATTTTCGAATCGAGCATTGGAGTATAAGTTCTATTTTAGCACCAAAGGTCGGTCTTCAATGTATTTTGTTTACGAATATTGGAGAGCTAGGAAAAACAATGATATATGCAGAGTTTCGACAATAACCATTTTTTTTAGCATTGTTATGGTTTTAGATTTTAGCTAGATTTCTTATGAGAATATAGCCTCGCTAGTACGCTAACGCTCGGCTAAGCTCGTCTTCATTTTTTTCTCCTGATTCGCCTTTCATTAATACTGGTGATGTAGATGTAAGGATGAATGACAGTTGTTCTTATGATAATAACGTCGTTAATTATATGAACTAGGGAGCTTGAGTCTGTGCTTCGAGTGTGTATTGTGAAGCCTATTCAACACGACATCTCCTTTTGAGGTTATATGTTACAAAAATTAGAAGCCCAGGTGTTTAAATCATCCAGTGATCCTCTTCTTCACATGGCTCTTCTCTACTGATTTTCCCTCCTTGAATCTAAAATAACAATTACCGTGAGGAGGGGGTGAGAGATTTTGTGTGTGCGTATCAGCATGTGTTTTTATATTTCTTGAGGAAGGTGAAATTACATTGGCTATATCGGGGAGGGGGAGGGTATATTTTCTGCAATTTGAGCAGCAAGAGCAAATAGCAGGACCAGGCAGAAGAAGAACATAGGTACGAATCACAAACAATACAACAAAGATTAGGTTTATGGTAAAAACAGTGTCGTGGACTGGAAGTTTAGAGGACCTTCGTGGGAAAAGCCTTTAGCACGTGCTCAAGGTCCTTTTATACTTAGTGTATGTACTGAAGATTAAAGTAACCCTTTATATTTTTATGGAATATGTTCAGGTGGTGGTCTTCAGAAACTATTGCATTGGTAACTGGAGCAAACAGAGGGATAGGTTTTGAGATTGCTCGCCAACTTTTGTTGCAAGGGGTGACAGTTATTTTGACATCTAGGGGGGTTGAGGTCGGTGAAGCAGCAGCAAAGGTCTTGAGAGATACAGGATTGAAAGTGGTTTTCCAGCAATTGGATGTTACGGATCCTTCTTCTGTTAAAACCTGTGCTGATTGGGTACAACAAAATTATGGTGGACTGGATATTCTGGTTAGAGTTATCTATCCTTCTTCCGATATCACTACTAGCGATTTTTGGCCGAACAAATAGTTTTTGCTGTTATTTCTTTAAATATTTTATCTTGTTAATAATATGGTCTTCATCTTTGATTTAGTTTATAAATTTGCTATACATGATTAATCAACAATTGTATTGTTAATTCTTTGTTGTATGTGCTTTGAGGTTCAAGAGTTCTAATTTTAGTTTTGCATTTTGGTATTATATTATTTAACATTCTTCCTGATTTCTGTTATGTATGACTTAGTCTGGTAGCTACTTATTACTGATTTGAGCCGAAATTTTGCAGGTTAATAACGCAGGTGTTAATTTTAATGCTTCATCAGAAAATTCCGTGGAATCTGCTGAACAAGTTATTGCGACAAACTATTTTGGAACCAAAAACATGATCAAAGCTATGACCACATTGATGCGGCCTTCTGCTTCGGGTGCACGTATTGTTAATGTGAGCTCAAGATTGGGGCGACTTAACGGCCGGCGAAATGTAAGATAAGTTTGCTTAATGTAGTTCTCTTCCCATTTAATTTAATGCAACAACCAATCATAATGGGATAACCAACTTTAGTAGTTTAGTACTAGAATTTTCAAAATAAGGTAGCTCAAAGATTACATAAACAATAGTATCATTATTCAAAACTAGAGTCACAAAAAGCAATTACATTATCGACTTATTTGGTAATTATCAGAAATGTAGCTCCACAAGCAAGTCTATTAGGACTAAACAAAAGAAATTGAAACCTATAATTCCTGAAACATTATGTATGTGCTGTGCACGCGGCACGGTAGTTTGAGATCATTGATCTTTTAACCTGATGTGCTTCCCTTCTTTCTTGTACTGACTTGAGTACCAAGTCAGTTTATCTTCTAACATGTCCAGTACATCCATCTGACCCTAAGTGCATAAAGCTTTTTTATTATGTAGGAGATATCTCGTTGTAAAAGCTAATATTTGTTGAAGAAT
Organism: Anethum foeniculum; assembly: GCA_003724115.2. NCBI lineage: Eukaryota > Viridiplantae > Streptophyta > Magnoliopsida > Apiales > Apiaceae > Anethum > Anethum foeniculum. The sequence continues at coordinate 2,780 of PHNY01207208.1, read as the reverse complement.
TTTTATTAAAAAATATACAGTCATGTTCAAATATTTAGATACTCATATGCAGTTAGAGATTGTATCTAATATCTGCTGATTCTGCTCCAGTTGCTATATGTCTATCAGATAACTTATAAATTATAACCTTTGAGAGACCGAATGTGAATCCATCTAGTCTTTGACCATTTCCGCTGTGCTCTGGACCTTTTTGCACTACAGAATCAAGTAATATTACATGATATAAGTACTTGGTTTTAGATTCTCCCATACAGACCTTTGCATATTTTTTAGCATTTTGTAATGATCTGGCTCTATTTTGCCAGAGAATAGGAGATGTCAGATTAAGAGAACCACTAGAGTGTGTCGACTCCTTAACAGAAGAAGTAATTGATAGGACTGTGAATGCATTTCTTGAACAAGTAAAAGATGGCAGTTGGGCAACTGGTGGATGGCCTCAAACCTTTACCGACTATTCAATATCAAAGCTTGCTGTCAATGCTTATACTAGGCTGATGGCCAAGAAATTTTCTGATAGACCACAAGGTGAAAAGATTTATATTAATTGCTGTTGTCCAGGTTGGGTGAAGACTGCCATGACTGGTTGGGAAGGAAACATTTCTGCGGAGGAAGGAGCTGACACTGCAGTGTGGCTTGCCCTGCTTCTCGACCAGTCTGTGGCTGGTAAATTTTTTGCCGAAAGACGAGAAATCAATTTCTAATACCAAGTCATTGTAAACTGATAATACAACTACCGTGTTCTAGTTTTATCCTTTCTTACTTGGAAATACATAGGGCTGCAAATGAACAGAGCCGTTCGTGAACAAAACTCGGACTCGGCTCGTTTAAGTCAACTCGGCTCTGCTCGTTCTCTTAAACGAGCCGATCTTGAACATGAAAATGAGCTCGGTTCAGTAAACGAGCCGAGCCAAGCTTTTAGTGTGTTCGGCTCGGACTCGGCTCGTTTAGCTCGGACTCGGCTCGAACTCGGCTAACTCGGCTCGGATAAAGTGTATATATATTAAAAATAATAAT
>PHNY01207197.1:3061-19136 GCA_003724115.2 Anethum foeniculum | reverse complement strand
TATCATATGTCCTGACTTCAGTAAGTACTGGTTGGTTGAATAAGTCCTGATTTGTTCCTGTTTAATAAGATCTAAACACAAATCATATTAGACATGACATATCAAATATATCTAACAGAAAGCATGACATAAATCCATATTAACAAAAGAAATAAATTTAAATAATTTATTTTATCAATCACCTATGACGAGAACAGCGAGGTGGTGCCTCTCAAATTGTCTCGATTGATTTTTATTATTTTCTCAAAATTTTCAATTAATAAATATTAAAAATTACAATTACCTTATATTATGCTAGATTTTCGGCTTAAGTCAAATTACTATATTAATATTCACCTAAAAATTCACCCAAGTCAAATTATTATATTATTATTATCTTAAAACTTCTTTTTTAAAACAAAGTTAAAAAATTACAATTATCTGATATTCTGCAACCTTAGCTTTTTCTCCAAAAAAAATTCTTCTAGTCAAATTACCATATTATTATTATTTAAACTTTCTTCTTAAGTCAAAGTTATTACCTTAATATTCTCTTATATTACAAGACCTAAAATTTTAAAAAGAGTACTCATAATATATTTATAATATTATTATGTTTCATTCCTTTAATTATGTTTAAATAATATATAATTTATATATATATTTTTATAAATTAGGAGTTCTATTTTAAAGCTACCACGAAGCGCGACTAAGTAAACAAATAACAATAAAAAATATCTATAATAACATATAATATTAATTAATTTAAGTGACATATATTTAATTTGTTTTTATAGAAATTAAAAAATAGTTAATTCTTTTGCCTACATATATTTAATTTGTACAATATTGTATGCTATTATAGATATTTTTCAAAAATAAAATATATACGAAATTTTAAAAATAAATATTATAAGGCCGCTGCGAAGCGCGGCTTAGTCGACTAGTACTTATATAAAGGAGAAGACGGGGGCGTTTATGTGGCGGCTGTCAGATCGTCCCGTTCTATTTTTCGAATTTTCTAAATTTTTTGAATCAAAAGTATTAAAAATTATAATTACCATATACTCTTCATTCAGATAAATACTAATAAGTCAACTCATAATTATGCCAACAATAGTCCCTTAAAAAAAAAATCTTCCTACAACTATTCTACAATATTTTCGTAGATATACTTTACAAGTCAAATATAGCCAACTCATAATTACGTCAACATTAGTTTCATAAATATTAAAAAAAACAAAACAACGTATAATCATGTCAATATGTCAAATATAAAAGGTCAATTAATATCTTCATGCCAAATATCATTGATTTGGATTTTTATTCAATAAATTTTATTGTTTTATTTTAAGAAGAAAGAAAATTGTAAAATCGGAAAGATTGGAGAATACAAACTTAATTTGAAGATTTATTAAAAGAAAATTCGAATTTGTTTGACTGCACCCGTACACGTTAAACAAACAAATGCATAATCATGTCAATATGTCAAATATAAAAAGCCAATTAATATCTTCATGCCAAATAGCATTGATTTGAATTTTTATTCAATAAATTCTATTGTTTTATTGTAGGAGGAAAGATAATTCTAAAATCGGAAAGATTAGAGAATAAAAGCTTAATTTGAAGATTTATTAAAAGAAATTCGGATTTGTTTAACTGCACCAGCACACGTTATTGTTTTGGCCATATCTTGAATTTCAGAAGTCAAAATTGGACGATTTAACAGCTCACGCGAAGATAACAAAATTTTCAACAATTTTAAAGTGGTCCAAGTGTCAAATTAGATCTGGAACGGTCCTGAATTACTGAAGAAAAGTCAACTACGAATTTTCCCAATATTTTTCCATAATTACTCTTCAAGTCAAATCAAATAAACATCTTCCTACAATGTTTATTCAATATTTTTCTAGAATTACTTTTAAATTTAAATATTTAAGCAACTCATAGCAAACACATACTCACGTCAATATTAAAGAAAGTTGCTATCAATGATATTATATTCTTAATGAGTGCGTTATCATTAACGCATACTCATAGTCAACGCATACTCCTAGAATTCCATCTATAAGTGCTTTATCAACACCTATAAATTCAACAACAACCACTATCAAAATTTAACACCCCGCAATTATTTACAGAATTTATATCTTTCATATCTATTATAGCTATGGATTATACCATGTTGGCTGCTTTGAACGAAAGTACTTACAGATGGATCATACGAGTGCGTGCCTGCAGGAAGTGAGAGTCTGTCAACAGTACTTACAGATGGATCGTACGAGTGCGTGCATGCAGGAAGTGAGAGTCTGTCAATCTACACAAGGGCGAACAATTGATATTATTTTAATTGATGAAAAGGTTTAAAACTTCTTTTTAGTGACAGTTTTTAAAAATTATATGCTTTTATTGATCTATTTATTCTTGATGTGTGCAAGAAAATTTAATTCATGCAATAATACAGAGCTATTTGATTTCTCGATTTCAACATCAATTAGAGGAAGGCTGTCTTTATAGCATCAAGAATTTAAAAGTTGTTGCAAGTACAGGTTAATATAGACCCTTATCACATGGATAAACTGCTCTTTTTACGCATAACTGCCCTTAAGAAATTTGAAAAAGGAATTATCAACATATCTCTGCATGGATTTCAATTCATATCTAACGACATGATTGATGCACGTATCAACGATACCAACGCTCTCATGTATTTTAATCAAATATTATCATTAATTTCCTAATTTTTTAATCAATATATTATTTGTATAATATGATTTTATCAATCCTTTTTTAGATGTTATTGGTTGCTTGACCTACATCGGTGGCATTGATGTTGTTAGTGACAGGTGAAAAAAAATAGATCTTGGAATTGTGACAAATTAATAAGTTTTGAATTATAATAACTGTAATGTGGTCGTATCTTGGTTTTATAGTTTCTATAATTTTGAAATAATATTTTATTTTATACAATTTATATGTTCAATGTAATACATATTATTTGGTATTTAAATTTAAGTAAATAATGTTTGTTATTTATATAAAATATAGTTAAAATCCAAAAAACTATTGTGTTATCATATTTAATAATGAAATAATATATAATAATTTTTTTAAAAAAATTATTATAATACCGCCACGAAGCGCGGCTTATTTTTTAGTTTTAGTTAAAGAAAAATACACCGTTGAGGTAACTAAAGTTTTAGTTAAAGAAAAAAAAAATACACTGTTAAAGTAAAATTTCTTTACATCATCTCTATAATATTTATTTATAACTTATTAAACACACTTTTAACTAAGTGTTGTTACCCAATTTTTGTATGGTTGTACGTTTACTTGGTTTGCTGGGCATTTTGCAAAGAAATTATGACTATATAATGTTTTAATAATGAGTTAATTGTGCCCGTTGGGAAAATTTTAAAATAAGTAATTTATAACTTAAAATGAATAAGTAAATTATAAGTGATAATTAGATGAATAGTTATAAGTTATATAAGCGTTTGATAATTTTACTCATTACTCAGAACTTTTTTACTTAAATGAATTAAAATAAATAATTTTTAAATATAATTATTTTAATTCGTGAATTTTAAATTAGATTAACATTTTAAAACATATATTTTAATGTCTCGTACTTAAAATACATTCAACTAATTAAAAATATTAAATTAAAAATATCAGAAAGCATTAAATTTAAAATAGCATAATATAAAAAAAAAACTAAGGAAACCAAATAACTAGACTATTTGAGTAAAAGTGTGCACCTCTACTCAAATCTACTCAAATGAAATGAGTAGAAGTGTATTATATTAGACTAAACAGATTTATATTAATAAAATATTAAAAAGTAACCAAATTGTCATGGCCACTACAGAGGACATGATCCTTTTTTCTTCATTTCATCTGATGCTATGTTGGGTAAAATATGGTGTCCATATATAAAAACTTTTTATTACGTTAGTATGTGGATATACTTTTTTTATTTATATTGATATTTATTACATAATATATGAAAAGTTACTTTTGAAAAAAATATATTAATAAACATTTTGATGAAGAGTTGGGGAAATTGATACTAAGTTCGCGAAAAAATACGTGTAATGTATGAAGTGAATCGTGTCTTAATTCATTATTTAGTATTTTGCTTTATTAGAACTAAACTACATGAATTTTTTATATAGTTCGTGTTTACAATTAACTGAATTTTTTAATATATTATTATAATTATAAAAAAATTACACTAATAAAAGGAACGCCTACTGCGCTGTGGAATGCACGGATAATAAACTAGTACCATGTAGATAGATTTGTTGAAAGGTTAAGTCAATCGCTCATCAATATTCGTAATCTATACTAAATTATAATAACCGGAATAGGGTATAATTTGGTCACCCCTTGGTTTGGTTTGGTTTCGTAGTTTAATCATGACCGTCAAATCTTTTTAATCCAATAATTAGAGTCTAGATCCAAATATTAAAAAAATACACTATCCAAGTTTTCAAGTTCGATTCTCGCCAACAACGAGCATTTTTATTATTATTTATAAAGATATAAATAAGTTCCCAGGTTCAAATCATGCCAACAACCATTTATATTATTATTTATAAAGATACAACTAATATTAACTGTTCAAATCTCATCAATCATATATTATTTTATACTATTTGATTTTAAATTGAAATTATACACATTCAAACTAAATTTGTATAATAATTAATTTTAGTATTTAATTATTTATATTAAAATTTCATTAATACTATATATAATATAAGTAAAAATTTATAAAATATTAATGAGAACCCGTGCATCGCACGGGATGTAAGCTATAAGTTTAAAATAAGGAATTTTGTATAATATATCCCAAACTAATGAGTTACTTTATGAATATATCCTTTTTTATTCAATAATTACAAATGTGTTCTATAGTTAATTTTTAACTTATATATAACTCATATATATATAATTGAATTATGAATATAAATACTTTTTTACTAAGTATGACTCTAGTGCCCATAACATCGCCAGCCAACTACACCCATTTTCTTTTGTGTGCCACCAAGATCAAGAACTGTTCCCCTAAGAAAACAAGGCGACACAACAAAATTAACATATGGTCGTTGATAGATTGGCTCCAACTCAAATTAACCTATGGTGAATCCATGAACTCAAATTATGTGTTTTGTTTTTTTTATTCATGGCTATGTTCATTCTGAATAAGAGTATATGAACTTGTTCAGTCTTATTGTTAGTGCACGTGTTTGCCTGTATCAAGAGTTCAGGATGTGAACTGTAAAACTTAGTGCCTGTTTGGAAAATCTTATTTGTCAGAAATAAGTTACTTATTTCTGAAAAAAGTACATCAAACTGTACTTTTTTCTGAAATAAATTACTTATTTCTGACAAGTNCATATAAGAGATACTAAATCCTACTTAAATATTTAATTCTAAAAATCAACATGTAAATATGAAAAAAAAAAATCGAAATAAGTCGATAAGTTGATAAGTTGTCGTTTGCCAAACAGGCCCTTAAACATACTTTTACTACATATGCAAGACGTGCACGTGCATCACGTAGTTCTATATATTTATGTACAATTATTTAAAAATGTAAAACGAAATATATCATGCACATCTGTTAGCAAGGAATGTTGACTTGGAGTTGACTGCTGGCTAACAAACTTTCCCGTCAACATCAACATAAAGTGGTCAGGATTTTAGATATAAAAGTTTCTTCATTCTTTAATGTAGAGATACAATTCAGTTACATTTCTAGATCTATCTCTCTCTCAAAAACCTCTCTCTCAAATTCTCTCTCTCAAATGTAATACATTTCTCTATCTTTGTATATCATAAACGCAACTTTGTGAGCTTAATGAAGATCAAGGTGCTTGTACTGATATGTTGTAGTGTAAAGAATATCAATTTGTAACATGGTATCAGAGCTTTGAAAGCTTCATTTCCGCATCATGTTGCAAAAAGATAATAATAGTCGTCTCTCAATCTGTTGTTGATCATCGATTTCTTCTCTCAAAGCTTCAACATCTGTACTCAATGCTCCATTGAGAATTTGTAAGTTCATAATGTTTTTCATCTCATCTGAATCTTGATAGATTTGAAATTAATCTGCATGTTGAGATGATAATTGATGATTGAGGATTGTTGACATTGTTAGCATCGAGCTAAGTTCAGGTTTTTGTAGAAATTGTGTTAGTGACTGCAATCGATTGCATATCATAACTAGAAATCTCGTTTTGTGTATCAATTATGACTACAAATGCTTCATATGCTTCTGCAACAATTGGATCTGTAAATACTACTAATACTTCATCTCAAGTTGATTGCAATCATCCTTACTATCTTCATCCATCGGACAATCCTGGAATGCAACTTACATCTATCGTTTTAACTGAAAGTAATTACAATCAGTGGCGTAGATCCATGGAGATTGCTCTGTCATCTAAACTAAAGTTAGGTTATGTTGATGGTTCTTATGTTAAACCAATAAGCACATCTATGTTACTAGTTTACTGGACTCGATGCAATAATATGGTGACGTCTTGGATCTTGAATGCTGTTTCAGTTGATATAAGAAATAGTATTGTTTACATTAAGTCTGCTAGAGAGATCTGGTTGGACTTAGAGGTTCGTTTTGCTCAGAGTAATGTTCCCAAGCTGTTTCATTTGCGAAAGGAAATATCACATTTAACACAGGGAACACTATCTGTCTCAGCTTATTTCACAAAGTTTAGAACTCTACATGATGAACTTGAATGTATGCTGACTAAACCTACATGCTCATGTACCTTGTGTACTTGTGCTGTTAACACAAAGTTAGCTCAGTGGGAGCAAAGTATTCAGCTCACGCAGTTTTTGATTATATTAAATGATAATTTTACTGCTATAAGAGGGCAAATTCTGTTGATGAAACATTTCCCTACTCTAAGTCAGACGTATGCTATGTTACTGCAAGAGGAAAAATAGAGAGAAGTGTCAAGTTCTCATGCTTATTCTACTGATAGTTTGGCTATGAGTGTTAAACAGACTCCAATTGGAAAGACTAAACTTGTGACACCTACAAACAAGAAGCCTGTTGTCTCTTCTATTATTTGTGATTATTGTCACATGGCTGGACATTTAAGAGATAAATGTTATTGTATACATGGATTTCCATCCTGGCATAAGATGTTTGGGAAACCTAAACCTAAACCTAGGTTTATGAGTCAAAAAGGACCTATGGTGGCTCAAGTTACATCTGCTGACAATGTTCAAACTCAACTTGATAATGTAGCTGCATGAGTGGTCAAAACTCATACTGGTGCTTTGAGTTTATCTGATGATCAGTGCAAGGAACTGATTCAGATGCTACAAAAGAATATGCAAACTTCTAATATACAGAACTAGCCTTATCAAGGTTCTATCAATGCTGCTCATTTCTCTGGAATGGTTGGTCATCTAGCACCTATAGTACATCAGGTGTATGCAGTTGACTCTTGTCATACTCATCAGTCCAGATGGATTATTGACACTGGGGCAACAGATCATATCACTCCATTTCAGCATTTGTTACAAGATCTTCAATCTTGTCAAGCCACCTTACAACTTCCAAATGGAGCTACTGCATCTGTTACTCACACTGGTTCTTTGGTTCTTAATGAGTATCTTAAGTTGACAAATGTCTTGTGTGTACCTTCATTTGCATACAACCTCTTGTCAATGTCTAAGTTGTTACAAGACACTACAATGCAAGTGAAGTTTCTGGCTGATGAGTGTTATATTCAGGACCAGGAGGGGATAAAAGCTCTGGAAATTGGCGAGGCTGATAATGGTTTATATATCTTTCAGACGTCTGACAGTGGTGACAGTGATTATATGCACAGTGGAGATAAATTGTTTCCACCTTCTGGCTGTAATTCATCTCACACTACTAATGACATCAAACTGGTAGCACATGTTTCCAACAGCAATGTGTGGTATGCTCGAATAGGGCATGTCCCTGCTAACATTTTAAAACTTCTACCTGTCTCTATGAACAATTATGTTCCAGATGTATGTGATAGCTGTCACTTGGCTAAACAACACAGACTAGTATTTCCTACTGTAGAACATCAAAGCACTGAACTATTTGATCTAGTTCATGCTGACTTATGGAGGCCATACAGGTTTAAGACACAAGATAACTGTTCTATGTTTCTTACTCTGGTTGAAAACAAATCTAGAACTACATGGGTATACTTGGTGTCTGATAAGTCTGTGGTGCCGACATTAATTTATGATTTTGTTACACTGATTCAAAACCAGTTTGCTCACACTATTAAGGTTTTTCGTACTGATAATGGCACAGAGTTTATGAATCAGTCTCTTAGATCTTTCTGCACAAATGTCGGTATTATTCACCAGTCCAATTGTGTATATACACCACAACAAAATGGACTGGTTGAACGTAAACACAGACATATCTTGAATTGTGCTCTAGCCTTGCGTTTTCATGCTGGTTTACCTATTGGTTTTTAGGGGGATTGCATATTAACAGCTGTATCTAATTAATAGAACACCTTCAGCTATTCTTAACAATAAAAGTCCGTTTGAAGTTTTGTATCATCAACTTCCTGATTATGCACAACTAAGGGTCTTTGGCTCATTATGCTATGCTACAGTCACCCCTCAGCCTACAGATAAGTTTACAGCTAGAGCCGTGAAAGGAGTTTTTCTGGGTTATCCGTATGCTAAGAAAGGGTATAAGGTCTTAAATCTGGCTACAAAACAGATTTTTGTTTCTCGTGATGTTCAGTTTATGGAGAATATCTTTCCATTTAAGGATATTTCTACTACTTCGCCTTAGCTGCTGTTTCCCTTGTTGCCTGAGCATGTTGATGATGATCCTTTAAAGATATCAACTACTGATGTTGAGGAACATGAAGCTGAAGCTTTACAATTTGAAGAACATGAGCCTAATCATATACATTCAACATCAACTGATTTGCTTCTTAATCCAACCTCGTCACTTGAACCTCCATGTCAACCTCCTGACAGACCTCACAGACAACGTCAATTAACAGCTAAATTCTTGGATTACACAGGATTACCACAACACTTTATTAATACGGTTTTTGATGTTGATTCACAGCCTGCTACTACTACTGATTGTGCTAAATGTCCTGTTGTTGAGCCGGATACTTTCAAACAAGCAATTAACATTCCTGAATGGTGCGAGGCTATGAATGTGGAATTGACTGCTTTAGAGGCAAATGGTACTTGGGATATCGTTCCTTTGCCTCGGAATAAAAAGACAGTAGGCTGCAAATGGTTATATAAGGTAAAGTATCACTCAAACGGTCAGCTTGACAGGTATAAAGCCCGGCTAGTTGCTAAAGGTTTTACTCAAACTGCAAATATGGACTATTTTGAGACTTTTGCTCCCGTAGCAAAAATGACCTCGTTTAGATTACTAGTAGCAGTTGCTGCTATGAATGGATGGGGTCTTACTCAACTTGATGTTACCAATGCATTTCTGCACGGTACATTAGATGAGGAAGTTTATATGGCTGTTCCTCCTGGGTATACTATCCCAGATCATATACAAGCTCAGTTTCCAAATCAGAAGTTAGTTTGTCGCTTACTTAAGTCTTTATATGGTTTAAAGCAGGCGCCTAGGCAATGGTTTATTGCCTTGTCAAGTGCTCTGTTATCTTTTGGTTTCCAACAAACTACAGGTGACTCTAGTTTGTTTGTGTATGCTCATGATACCACTCTGATCTATCTACTTATATATGTAGATTACATGATTATGACGGGTAATTCTCCTCAGCTTATGTCTCATGTCACAGAGTTTCTTGGTACTCATTTCAAGATCAAGGATTTGGGTGCCTTGAACTATTTTCTGGGCATACAGGTCTCTAGTTCTGCTGCTGGTATTTTCATTTCGCAAAATAAATATGCTTCTGATATTTTGGCTGATTTTGCTTCATGTGCTTCCAAGTCTTCCTTGGTCCCAATGGAACAGCATCATACGTTACTTCATGATTCTGATAGTCCATTGTTGTCTGATGCTATTAGTTATAGACGTTTGATAGGTCGATTGATTTATCTCACCATCTCTCGTCCTGATTTAGCTTATCTGGTTCATGTCTTAGCTCAACATATGATTTGTCCACGATCTAGTCATTGGCATGCCGCTTTGAAGTTGGTTCGATATCTGGCGTCTACTATGGATCAAAGGTTGCTTTACAAAGGTAAGGCTAATTCAGTTCTTGTGGGTTTTTGTGATGCTGACTGGGGTAGTTGTCCTCAGACTAGGCAATCCTTGACAGGTTACTGTATGACTTTGGGTGGCACTGTTGTTTCTTGGAAGTGTAAGAAGCAGAAAACTGTCTCCCGTTCATCTGCAGAGGCTGAATATCGAAGCCTTGCTGATGCCTATTGTGAGATTACTTGGCTGGTATCTCTTCTCACTGAATTGCATGTTTCTAATCTTACTCCGGTTCCTCTTTTCTGCGACAATCAATCAGCTATCTATATTGCATCCAACCCGGTATTTCATGAACGTACCAAGTATATTGAAATTGATTGTCACTTGGTACGTGAGAAATTCAAAACTGGTCTTGTCTCTCCTCTGCATATCTCCACTCTTGAACAGCCTGCAGATCTTTTCACCAAAGCCTTGTCTTCAACTCAACTGTTATATTTGTTGTCCAAGTTAGGTGTTTCCAGAATACTTCCAACCTCTAACTTGGGTGTTAGTAAGGAATGTTGACTTGGAGTTGATTGCTGGCTAACAAACTTTTTCGCCAGCATCAACATCAAGTGGTTAGGATTTTAGATATAAAAGTTTCTTTGTGAGCTTAATGAAGATCAAGGTTCAGTTTGTGCTTGTACTGATGTGTTGTAGTGTAAAAAATATTCACTTTGTAACAACATTCAACGTTATATAGGTCATTTAGTAATATGAAGTATTGAAGTTAATCATGCTTAATTTAAAACTGTAAAAACATTTTGAAGGGAGGACGTTAATATAAATATAATTATACATGGGATGTATTTATAAACTAGTTTTTAAAATAGGACATATATGTAAAAAAAAAAACCCTTAAAGTAAATTTTATATTTTATTTTCAATAAATATCTTTAACAATGCAAGAACAGTCGCTAACGTACTTTTTAGAAATTAATAATTGATCTTAATGGACAAAAAGGGAAATTTGAACCAAGAAAATCACCGACCCACAAAAGATCAACACCTTCATCTTATGTATATGTTTGGCTGCTACTGTTTTTAGTCACTAGGTTTCGACAATTGAAGCCATGAATTAAAAGTATCCCAATCAATAATTCAGCTCAACATTACATCATCGGCGTCTTGGATATGTACTCAACTAAAAATCATGCAACGCAAATTACATTACTATTTTCTTATAATTACTACCAACGACTACCGACTACTGACTTGCTAAGATTACGAAATATGGATATGTGTAAAATGTACATATATCACCAATTATAAGTATATTTTTATCCCCTCACTAATGCTGATTGATACCTGCAGTTGTCTGAAAACCTCATATTCTAGGCTTAGAAACAATTAATGAATGCTTTAAACAATCTGATAACGAGGGCTAAAGATTATGACAAGCCCTGGTTACTGGTTACTGATGATTACTGGTTAATATTGAAGCCATCTGTCATTGTTTTTATTTTCAACACCTTTTTAGAGTTGATAATTTCCCCAAAATCCCACCGCCCAAATAATTGTATTGTTGTGCATAACTAGAATTTTGGAAATACTGATGTAAACTACGACTAGACTGGCTTTCTTATACAAGTGAAAGAAAAAACTGATAAAAAATTGCATGATTATTTTTTCAAACGTCACAAAAATATGTTATGATTCTTATTAGTGTATGAGAAGTTACAAACTTGATAATATAAACCTTCTTGGTTGTTTACTAGAAAATAATTTCCCCAACGTATCCCGAAATTAATTAAAACGGCCCATTGCAAACAGTAAAAATTATAAAATAAAAAAATTTAAGTAAATTTCAACACATGTCATGTCATTTATAATTTATTTTATATTTATTATATCCTATATATAATTGGAGTAAGGAAATTTTGGTGGTTCAATTTTATGGTTTGGTCATAAGTGATAAATTAGTAATTTAATCATTAAAAATAAATTGGTAATTTAGAGAAAATATTATTGATGGCGAATACCTTACACAGTTAACAAAGCCTTGAAACACAACAGAAATACCAATGAAAATGAATGGGGAGCAAGCTATTTTCTTAGTGCAAATATAAATAAGTATTTTTATAATGGTCATTCAATCATCTCTTAACTCCAAATTAAATAATAAAAAAATAATATTAATAAAATGAGTATACTCAATGGAGTTTGCGATAATTATTTTATAATTTTTATGAATTTTTTTTTAAAAAAAATATAATTAGTACAAAAAATTTATAAATATTATTAATGAAGCATCCCGTGCATTGCACGGGAATAAAGCTAGTAGTAAAAATAAGAATAAACATCAAATTTTTGTGTATGTAAATATAATATTTTCAAAAATTAGAAAATACATTAATTTTAAAAATGATCAATATCTATATAACTTAGTTATTACAATTTTAACATACAAATACATTAATTTTAAAAATGATCAAATTCACATAAAAATGGCCTTACCCTTCAGGAACTAAGAGCAACTCCAATAAATTAGCTATATGAGATTCTAAACTAAATTACAGGGAATATTGTGTAAATTTGAGCTACAACAATGTCTTAGTAAATCATTAAAAAGTTAAGATCCTCTATTTATACCTCATTGATAAGTAACCATAAGTCATTCCCTATCTTATTTTTAGTGAAAAAATATTCATTTTTCTCTCACCCACCACTTCAAACACATAGCTAATATTTAAATATAATAATAAAATAATACTAGAATCCAAATATAGGAAATATTGTAGGAGTCGGTATACAATAAAATGTATTAAATCACTAGAATTTATTATTTTAATAATATTTTTAAAAAATATGTTAAGACTCCCGGAGTTGTTTTAAGAAACTAGTACTCATTGTGGAGTGCAGAACACAGTTATACAAATAATTAATGACCTGATGTTGGATTATTTATGTTTTGTAAGTCATTCAAATAATTTTGGGTAAACTTAATTAACTAATAAAACAGCGGCTATCAGAGGAATTCGACCTAATCAAAACGACTTTTAAGAAATAATAATCATATTATATGTTTAGACGCTTGCTCGGTAAAACTTTGTCGAAAAATATTACTAATTTTTAAATAAATTAACAAAAAACAACGTTTTCCTTAAATGGATGACAGCTCTGAAGTTAAACGCTATGCTTATGGTTAGGTAAAGATTCCGATTTAAAGATCCAATTTTATACTAGTAATAAAACTGCGGCTAGATTATGCAAGCTTTGCTGTCGTTAATAGGAGTAGTTTTTGAGTTCTCATAATGATGTCTACTGAATTTAATCCGAAAGCAGCCCATAAATTAATTTGTTTAAAACGCGTGTACACAATGCATAGGCAAATGGTGAATCAAGTGGAGTATAAACTAATAACCAATTTGTGGGTAGTTGGGCAGGCAACATCAAACCAGCAGACCATATAACAGCTCCCTTCCATATCTTTTTTAGTACTTGCATATTTACATTTTACATATACAGGACAGGCTGGCCTGTCAAGTATCAACGCTTCAATGAGGACAGGAAATATGTTATGGCTGTTCAGGTCTCATTATGAGGTTTTTCGTTTTCCAGTACACATTTAAAATTTAGTCGTTAAATTGGACTTTTTAACAAAAATAAATTAAATTTAAAGGAGTTAGCCCTTGTTTGTCTTGACACACATAAGAAAAGACCTCTCATTTTAACCTTGGCCTTGGGACTTAAAATTTTCTGAGCCAGCCCTGGTACTTTCTTGTAGTGCAATCAAGCTCCTGAAATTATAACTGATATCTGCCCCGTTCGGCAAAAACTGCTTTTCACTTATAAGTTACTTATTTTTTTCAAAATTTCATTTTTTAATTTTTTTTTTCAAATATAAATATTTATTATAAGAATTGAAAATCAAATCTTATTTTCAAAATGAAAAATAAGTTACTTATTTCCAGAAAAAGTACATATACAAGTATTTTTTCTGAAAATAAGTAACTTATTTTCAGAAATAAGATTTGTCAAACGGGCCCATCGTAATGCCAAACAGGGCCTTAAACATGGGATTCGAACAGGGTATCAGGTGAGTGTCATTAAACAGAACAAGTATTTTATGATTTTAATTTTTGTAAACAATAGAAGTGCAAGTGTAAACATGATATATCCCGATATATTCTGACCGCACCCGGTCCCGGTATGTTTACGCAACATATTATTTCATAGTCGTCCAGATAACAATTTAATTTTTCTTTTTTTATAGATACTGCGGTATTGTTCACAGTAAAAATGAAATTTCATTACCCCGGGTTGTCTCAGATGGTCGGCTTGTGGCGCTTAAGGCTTGCAACCTTAAGGTCACGGGTTCGATTTCCTGGGCGCTCCCGGACTAAGTGGGCTACCATGCTCGGGGGTTGAGTGTGCTAGTATGCCCTCCGGATTAGTCGAGGTGCGCGCAAGCTGGCCCGGACACCGGATTATCAAAAAAAAAAATGAAATTTCATTAAGCACTATTATATTATTATTATTATTATTATTATTATTATTATTATTATTATTATTATTATTATTATTATTATTATTATTATTATTATTATTATTATTATTATTATTATTATTCACCTAGCTACCTGTTTTTTTAGGTGTACACTAAGTTGGTTTTAAGATAATATACATAAATTAAATAATTTTTTGGTACGAGCTATGTAATTTAAAATAATATATAAAATTATTTTATAAATACTATAATATAAATATGACATAAAACACAAAATAAAACTAATATTTTTATGAAATAATTACTTATTTAATTTATAAAAATAATATTACACTTACTTATTTTATCTCAAACCTAACCTAGTGTACATCTGAAAAAAATATTTACTACGGAAAAATAATGAAATAATACTGTACTATACGTAGTACCTAATGATAATTTATCCATACCGTGAACTAATACAATAATATCTATAAAAATTTATTTTCTTTTAATTTTGAGAGTGGTATCGTTGATCAGACGGTTAAGAAATAATATATCGTATAAGACGTTCATTACATTCGGTTGCGGGGGCCTATTGTGACAGTAACAGAGGTGGGATTTTATAAAATACGTTCACTACAGACTTAAGACGAAAGCACACGATTTTTAAAAAATAAAGGTCCCTATCTATTCCCAGTTCCAGTTCCAACTAGTTTTTCACTAAAAATACTAAAGATATTTTAGAACCAAACCACAGTAGAATAATAGTAGTAACTTACTACTCCCTCCATCCCGGTAGGTAGTATACGTCTACTGTTTGCACGCATTTCGAGACTCCTATAAAGTGTAGTTTCATAAAATTTTTTTAAATTTTTTTTTAATAAAAGTTTAAACATTGAATTTTTATTCAGAAAAAAAATTCAAAAAAAAAATATGAAACTATACTTTAAATGAATCTTAAAAAACGTGTCAAAAAATAACGTATAGAATTCAATGGGACAAAGGAGTAATTTTATATAACTATAGATATCTGTTTGCTGCAGTCAGCTTGTCACTATTGGATAAATGTGATAAATATTGCGGAGAGAATATTTAACCAAAATGGTATATGCCATCATTGAGCTGGATCCCAATGTCGGGTTTGATGTGAATATTATTGATTTGGGTTTCTAGGTTGTAGTTGGGCTCTTGGGCGAGTCAGTATGATATCTGTACACTATAGTCATTTTTCCCTAAGCCTCTGTAATCATTTTTTACGTAGCACCGTAGCTAAGTAGCTTTCATATATTTTCTTTCTTTTCTGCGAAATGAAAGTAAATATATAAAGAATGAAGTGCATGTTTGGGCACCAAACTTATGCCATTCATTTGCTCCAAACGCCGGATTTAGCTTTAGGTTGCTGTTTGGCAAATTAAGTCAAGGCCCCTTTCTTGTCGCTTAAT
>PHNY01207158.1:448-19999 GCA_003724115.2 Anethum foeniculum | reverse complement strand
CTATAAATGTAATATGTAAATGTATAATGACAACATAAAAAAATTAATATATCGGGTCTGATCGGGTTTCGGTTTGGTTCGGTTTGGTTCGGGTTTCGGTTATTCGGGTCGGGTTTTGGTTCGGTTAGCCTGAAAACCAAACCCGAACCAAATTTAATCGGTTTTTAAAAATAAAAACCAAACCCGTAACCAAACCGTAAAAACCGGGTCGGATATCCGTCGGTTCGGTAAATTTTGCCATCCCTAATGGGATGCCAACCTGAAATGTAAAAAGTTGATATTTTATAAAATAAGGTGCAAATTTTTATTTTCTGCGAAAAAAGAATGCCACTGACATGGAAAAGAGAAAATATTAAAATTAATATTTTTAATTATGTGTCAAAATTAACCACGATCAAATGTGCCAAACATGGGAGTTAACTCTAATGTTGAGAATTTCCATCTATCTACTTGCTTTAAGCAATAATGAAAACATTAAAAGAAGTTCAACAAGTTTTAAGGTTGGGGTGGCGCCACAAGTTTAGAAACTGTTGACATCTCAAGAGTCAGGAATCAAGCACAACTTAACAAACTGATCCAGAGTAGTTGTCCAGATTACAGGCCACATTTGAGCTCGGGAACTTCAATATGTTCCCGATACAATATGCCATTGTCCCTCTGTAGTCATTGCCTCATAGCACACAATTGGCTCACTATTCACAGCTGCACATATAAAGAACTTGCAGATGTGCATCTTTTCATTTTGCAGTACAAAAAGAGAAGTATTTATGTTGCTTGATTGCGCTATCACTACGAGGATATACATGTTCAGTGCTCACTCAGTTTGAACATCACTAAACTTATCAGCCATCACCAAATTCAGTTACTTCAAGATTGAATTAGAGGCATTTCTCCCTGTATTACCATAATTCCAAAGACATGAAAAGTTGATAATGTCGCTTTAATAAGTACGCGAGAACTCTAAACCAATCCACGACTTTATTCACAATCTAAAAACAAGTTTAAGCATTCTAGTACAATTAGCTGAGGAAATTTACTTGGTGCCATTTATTACGTACAAGCCTGCAAAGACGAACATATTTCAGAAAGAAAGAAAAGAGTCTTGTTCTAGTAATGAATTGAACCTTTCTGTCTTGACCCTTTCAGATAAATGAAAAAAAATTACTACTAGTAGAACAGCCAAAGCTTCGACCAAAAGAACATAGTCATGATAACATGTCAATACTCACGAAGAGGACACCATGTTCACCTTTGTTTTATCTCTAAATCATTGATTATACTAGGTGACAATGTCCAACATCTACTGGAGTACTTTTGAAACCACCCCTGCACCAACAGTTCTACCGCCTTCTCTTAGAGCAAATCTTTGTCCTGTTCAGCCACAAAATATTTACAATCAATGAAAGGAAACAGCCCTTGTCTACAACAATAGTTATGCAACATGGCCAGAGTTTAATAGTGTGGTTTATGCTTAGCAAAAACTTATACGTTCATCTTTGCTAAGACATCTTAGGTGCAGTCAAATAGTGGATACTTTAGAATACCATGCTAACACAGATAATACCAGTTCTCGACGTGCATATCAAAATAGCTTATTCAGAGTGTGCGAAACATGTACCATATATATGTTCATCAAAATATGCATGTCAATAATTAATAATACGGATGAATAATGATTGTTTTTTTAAAAATGAATAATGATTGTTGCTTATCATATTATGAGACAGTAAGTTGTTATAATAGTGCAAATGAAAAAAGATAATTGTTCTGTCCAACATACCTATTTCAAGAGGCACGGGTGATATCAACTCAAAAGTTGCAGTGACATTATCACCAGGCATCACCATCTTAACATTTTCAGGCAATTCTACTTTTCCAGTAACATCTGCGGTTCTCAAATAGAACTGAGGGCTATAATTTGAGAAAAATGAGGTATGGCGACCACCTTCATCTTTTGTAAGAACATAAATTTCTGCTTCAAACCGTTTAGATGTTTTAAGGGCGCCAGGTTTTGAAACCACCTGTTAGACACAAAAAATACAAAATGTTGAGTCTTGGATGAGCCACAACTACATGTGCTCCTTGAACGGGCCACAACATGTGTTAACATATAAACAATCATATCTCACCTGTCCACGCTGTACATCATCACGTTTTAAACCTCGCAGAAGAAGACCTACATTATCACCAGCCTAAAAGAAAATAATTTTTTTAGTAATAGTTGGCCGCTTTTGTAGACACACTTCAAGAATATGTCTGAATGTAGTATTTTACCTGTCCACTGTCCAAGATTTTCTTAAACATCTCAACACCAGTCACTGTAGTCTTAAGTGGCCCACCCTACAAACAATACAGATAAAATAAATAAAACGTAAACCCTACCAAAATGAGAAGATCGAAGGGTGGAAGTGGGGTAAAAATGGTAAATGCATGCTTCGTGTTCTTTACCCACAATGCCAAGTTTTCAAGTATACCTGTTTCAGTCCCAGAATCTCAACCTCCTCTCCAATTTTGACTGTTCCCTGCTCAATACGCCCAGTGACAACAGTTCCACGTCCCTTTTTACATGAATGAAAAAGAGAGGCAGTGGCCAGGTTAAATCATATTGCTAATAGCTTCACATCAATCCAAATATGAGCAAACAGCATATTTATAAGTATCCACCCATATATGCATAACTATAGCAGAATCAATGACTGTACATATTCAGTAATATTCCATTTTTATAGACACCATGTATTGAGCTTTGACAAATTTGTATGTATGAAGTATGAATTTACAGCTATCATCACTCTAGTTCTCGTCGCTCTCCATTCCAATTAGTGACAATTTAAAAACAGTCACCAGATAAACAACTTCTTTGTTCAAAATTTAAGAAAAATGTCTTTGGAGATTTCTCTTTAATTTCGTTAGTCTATTGATCTTACTAAATTCTGCATTCCCTAAGATTTAGTTGTTCTGCCCTGACTGGGATTTGTTTTTTAAGTGAGTTTGGAGCATTTTCCTCTCAATTCTCTGGGGTATGCCCCATGCATTTGTTGATTGATTAATTTCTTATAAATTTCTTTTAGCAAAAGAAAAACAAATACTTATTTATGAACTTATTTTATCTATATGGAAAAAAAATCAAACTAAACATGCCTTTGTAAGAAAAACTTGTGGTCAAGAGAATATATTACACCAACTCCAAACTCAATATGCAGAAGAATGATAAGTAATATTTCCAAGTACCTGAATTGAAAATACATCTTCAACTGGCATTAGGAAAGGCTTATCAAGTTGCCGAACAGGATCAGTTATGTACTGGTCCACAGCTTCCATTAATTTGAGGATTGCCTTTTTCCCGAGGTCTTCATTTGTTCCTTGTAAAGCAGACAAAGCCGAACCACGAACAATTGGAATGTCATCCCCAGGAAATTTGTAGAAGTTTAGCAGGTCTGCAACATCGTTCATGAGCTTGTATGTTCATATTGATTCTAAGCAAAAGCAGTACCAAAAAAAATTGAATCTTGAACAGAATATACTACATGCTATAGTACCCATTTTAAAACTTATTCATACCACGTAGTTCCATCTCGACAAGCTCAAGTAGCTCTGGGTCATCAACGGCATCAACCTTATTGAGAAAGCACACCAAAGATGGCACACCAACCTGAATTATCTCAACAGTCAATAACAGCACATTTGACCACCAACAGATTTTATTTCTATGCTTCCATTAAAAACAATTTGGAAGCTAGTAAGATAGATGAGGGTATCTTATCTCTTCAAAGACAAGCTATGTTTGCACACCTGACGAGCAAGTAAAATATGTTCCTTTGTTTGAGGCATTGGCCCATCTGGAGCTGATACAACAAGGATACCTCCATCCATTTGTGCAGCTCCAGTAATCATGTTCTACAATGTAAGTAGCGGGTTCTTGAGAAATTATACGTAGAAATGTAAACAAATAGACATAAATAAACCAACACAAAGTATAGGCTCCCAGAAGAATGCATCCTGAGTTGATGGTAATTCTAAATAAAATTAGATAATAGAATTTGCTTTCCAGTTCTAAAATTCTTCAAAGCACCTGAGATTTTTAGCTAGGACAGAAAATGTTATGTAATTAAATCACCACAATAGAATCTTCTCTATAGCTTAATAAAATTATTTATCCTATCGCTATATATAATAGGGGTAGGGGGACATTGAAAACAATTGCAAAGCATACTTTAACATAATCTGCGTGCCCCGGGCAATCGACATGTGCATAATGTCTCCTCTCTGTTTCATACTCCACATGGGCCTGATTTATCATGAAAAAGCAAGAGTAAGACATGATTCTTTTTGTTGCTAAATTAGACTAGACATAATTGGCAAAGACAAAGAAACACAAGAGGAAAACATATCGTAACTGTAGCAATAGTTATTCCCCTCTTCTTCTCTTCAGGAGCTTTATCAATCTCATCAAATGCAATAGCCTTAGCTTTCCCTTCTTCAGCAAGCACCTACATTCAAATATATGCAGAACAGTGTTACTTTGTCATTTGTAGCTAATCACAAGTGTGCTCAATCCTCGATCGAGTACAGAAAACACCTAGTCTAAAAACACTAATGCTCAGACAGTTGAGCTCAATGCGATATCACATAATCATATTCAACACACTTTAACAGGAATCCAAAGATCAAACCAAACAAGGTGAATCATATACTGTAAACAATAACTCGACCTTTGTTATTGCAGCAGTAAGTGTAGTTTTTCCATGATCAACGTGACCAATAGTTCCGACATTGACATGAGGCTTTCTGGAGCAAACACAAAATTTGTGAGAAATTCACAAGAGACAATTTACAGGCAGAGATTAAAACACGAGATCTTTCGCAAAATGACAATAATTTTTAGCCTCATAACTCATCAAAAAACAAGTAATATTGTTGATCAAAAACTATATAATTAATAATAGATCTAATGAATAATCAAACAATCAAACACTTTGGAAACAATACTCCACAACAAAATTTCTAATCGAATTTCACGTATTGGATAAACAATAAACCATAAATACATAACGGATAAAAATCAAAATCATCACTCATTTCATCTAAATATATCAAATTAATCATTTATTCCAAAATTGATTGAACTTAGTATCAAGAAGATCATCTGTAATGTAACGACTAAATTGATGAACGATGAGTGACACACAAGAAATGAACTGGGAAACAAACCCTAATCATAAAACTCTAATTAGTAATACACAACAAGAACATTTCTGATCGAAACTCATCGTAAATTTCACGTAATCCAAAACCCTAGTAACCAACATTCAATAAACAATCACAACATACATAAATAACACGTAAAAATACGAAATGAAACACATGCAGTAAACAAAAAAAAACCCTAATAACAAACCCACACTATAAAATATTATATTTATTTCGTATTCGTATACGTTCGTGCAAAGGTGGCCATAGATCGCCATAGGGTGGTCACGGCCGTCGCATTTCCATAGTAGTGGCGGCTTCTAAATAGAATCGATGCCATCTCGTAACTAAATATTTTAAGATATGTGTGTATGTAAATTATAAATAGAAGCTCATGCAGAGACTATCAGATTATTAACGAGGGTTTTAGTGAAATGAGAGTCAGTAAAATCACCGTCACGTTACGTAAAAATAGGACCGAATTATGGGCTTTTTTTGTTAGGATACGATTTTTCCACCGACTTTAAAAATTAAACAAAGCCCAATACATGTGTGTTAAATTAAACGAAGCCCAATACTGTACTTGTGTTTTGTGATTTTAGGTAGAAGTTTTAGGAGTCCAGGTCAACATTATATATCTCGACATTCTTTTATTTTATTTATCTATTTCGTTATTATATGCTTATATTACTTAGGGTCGTCTGGTTCACGAGACGTTATGGATTTGGGATTTGGAATCGGATTAAGCTGGTATCGGGTTCAGGAATCATTCCTGATATCTTGTATTTGTTTCAGTACTGGAATAAATCTGTTTAATTTAATTATTTTTATGTCATAGATTGAATCAAACTTTTATATGTAAAAATTTTGTTTAAATGTTTTTATGTTAGTAATAGTTGTAATTTTTAAATATAATAATTATTATTTAATTTATAATTTTAATAAAATTAATAATTTTTTTTTGTTATTATATTGTTTGTAAGTATAATATATAGTATATATGAGTTTAAGTTATTATACAATTTTAACTAAATAAATAAATATAAGTAATTGACAAATTATAATTTAAACAATTAAATATTAACTTATTATTTTTAAAATAAATAAAATAATACTAATTAATAGTAAATAAAAACAAGCATAATTTATTTCAGATTAAAAAAATCATATTTAAGAAATGTTTTTTAAGATTGTATTTAATTGTATAAAAAAATGAAATAATAAAATTTAATTTGATACCTCATACCCCTCTCTCAAACCCACCCCTAGGGTATCAAATCTGATTCCTAATTGGTTTAAGGTATGGGTATCAAATTTTAAAAAAGATCAACCAAACATCAGGTATGAGTTTGAAATGAACAAAACCCATGCCTCATAACAGAATTAATTGAACGAAACGACCCTAGAGCCTCTAAATTTCATTAAACAAGGACTTAATGTCCGAGAGTAACAAATGGTAGATCTCTGTTGGGCAGTGGTTATATCAACATTGTTCGGTTCCCAAAGGGTATTAACCATGCTAGGTGATAGGTGATAACTCCCAACTCCGATCTAGTCCTTCCGCCGCCGCTTTGTGGTGTAACTGCTGGTGGGGTATCTGCAAAACAACACCTGAGGGGGGTTTGGGTCCCGCGGCGCCTCCGGCGTGAGAATAAGAGAAGGATTTGGAAGATAAAGATTGGAAATATGAAAGAGATCTAAATATGGAGGGTGAGTGTGTGTAGTATAGTGATGAGTAAAAAGTGACCAACCTCTAGACCTTCCATCCTAGGACTATTTATAGGCCCAGGATTAGGGTTTAGGGGATTGTACCTGTGATCTGGACCGTTAGTTACCAAATAAGAAGGACGCTTGGCGCTCCTGGATGCCCTACACGTGTTCAAATGAGAATTGTGGGAAAGTGTGCCAAGAATATTCTGGCGTGTGCCTTAATTGTGCTCATCATTGGCAATCATGGTTGTCGCCATCACGTGTGAGCCTTATTCATGACTCGGGCTCCATCTGTCAGGCGAGACCTGTAGCTTGACTGGGTCGTAGCTGGACTGGGCTGTAGCGGGACTGGATCGTAGCTGGACTGGGCTATAGCGGGACTAGACTGTCGCAGGACTCGACTGCTGCGGGACTGGGCAGCTGCGGGACTGGGCTGTCGCGGGACTGGACTGCTGCAGGACTAGATGCCCTGCTGCGGGACTGGGCCGTTGCAGGACTGGGCTGCTGCAGGACTAGGCTGTCACGGGACTGGGCTGTTGCGGGACTGGACGCCCTATAGCGGGACTGGACGCCCTATAGCGGGACTGGGCCGCTGCAGGACTGGGCTGTCACGGGACTGGGCTGCTGCGGGACTAGATACCCTACTGCGGGACTGGACGCCCTATAACGGGATTGGCCCGCTGCAGGACTGGGCTGCTACGGGACTGGACGCCCTATAGCGGGACTGGGTCGCTGCAGGACTGGGCTGCTGCAGGACTAGACTGTCTCGGGACTGGACAGTAGCGGGACCGGGCTATAGCTGGACTGGGCTGTAGCGGGACTGGGCTGGATTATTTATATCCTATCATTTGCCCCCCACTCCCCTATGCAGATTTTCTAGATAGGGGAGTAGAATATAGTTTTTGAAGTCCTGCGAAAAATTTGCTCTTTCTTGCCCCCCGGTCCTGACTGGTTATGAGATAGCCAGTACGGACTAGTAGCTGAATCCTGGATGAAGTTGAAGAAGAATTTTACTCCTTTTTTGCCCCCCGGTCCGGAGTTGTTATGAGATGGCCATTCCGGACTAGGAATTGAATCCTGATTGAACTTAGAATGATTTTGCTGCTTTCTTGGCCCTCGGTCCGGAGTGGTTATGAGATGGCCAGTCTAGACTAGGATTTGAATCATGATTGATCTTAGAACGATTTTTCTGCTTTCTTGCCCCTAGTCCGGGGTGGTTATGAGATGGCCAGTCCGGACTAGGAATTGAGTCCTGATTGATCTTAAAAAGATTTTGCTGCTTTCTTGCCCCCAAGTCCGGAGTGGTTATGAAATGGCCAGTCCAGACTAGGAATTGAATCCTGATTTAACTTGGAAAATTTTTGCTGCTTTCTTGCCCCCCAGTCTGGAGTGGTTATGAGATGGCTAGTCCGGACTAGGAATTTAATCCTAATTGAACTTAGAAAAATTTTCCTGCTTTCTTGCCCCCTGGTCCGCAGTGGTTATGAGATGACCAGTCCGGACTAGGAATTGAATCGTGATTAACTTCAAAAAAATTTGCTGCTTTTTTGCCCTCAGTCTGGAGTTATTATGAGATGGTTAGTCCGGACTAGGAATCGAGTCCTGATTGATATTAAAATTTTTTTTGCTACTTTCTTGCCCCCAGTCTGGAGTGGTTATGAGATGGCTAGTCCGGACTAGGAATTGAGTCCAGATTGATCTTAAAAAGATTTTGCTGCTTTCTTCCCCCTAAGTCCGGAGTGGTTATGAGATGGCCAGTCCGGACTAGGAATTGAATCCTGATTTAACTTGGAAAAATTTTGTTGCTTTCTTGCCCCCCAGTCTGGAGTGGTTATGAGATGTCTAGTCCGGACTGGTAGCTGAATCCTGAATGAAGTTGAAGAAGAATTTTACTCCTTTTTTACCCCCAGGTCTGGAGTTGTTATGAGATGGCCAGTCCGTACTAGGAATTGAATCCTGATTGAACTTAGAATGAATTTGCTGCTTTCTTGCCCTCGGTCCGGAGTGGTTATGAGATGGACAGTCCGGACTAGGAATTGAATCATGATTGATCTTAGAACGATTTTGCTGCTTTCTTACCCCTAGTCCGGGGTGGTTATGAGATGGCCAGTCCGGACTAGGAATTGAGTCCTGATTGATCTTAAAAAGATTTTGCCGCTTTCTTGCCCCCATGTCCGGAGTGATTATGAGATGGCCAGTCCGGACTAGGAATTGAATCCTTATTTAACTTGGAAAATTTTTGCTGCTTTCTTGCCCCCCAGTCTGGAGTGGTTATGAGATGGCTAGTCCGGACTAGGAATTGAATCCTGATTGAACTTAGAAAAATTTTCCTGCTTTCTTGCCCCCTGGTCCGGAGTGGTTATGAGATGACCAGTCCGGACTTGGAATTGAATCTTGATTTAACTTCAAAAAAATTTGCTGCTTTTTTCCCCCCAGTCTGGAGTGGTTATGAGATGGTTTGTCCGGACTAGGAATTGAGTCCTGATTGATCATAAAAAAAAATTGCTGCTTTCTTGCCCACAAGTCCGGAGTGGTTATGAGATGCCCAGTCCGGACTAGGATTTGAATCCTAATTGAACTTAAAAAATTTTACTGCTTTCTTGCCCCCAGTCTGAAGTGGTTATGAGATGGCTAGTCCGGACTAGGAATTGAGTCCTGATTGATCTTAAAAAAAATTTTGCTGCTTTCTTGCCCCCAAGTCCGGAGTGGTTATGAGATGGCCAGTTCGGACTAGGATTTGAATCCTGATTGAACTTAGAAAATTTTGCTGCTTTCTTGCCCCCAGTCTGAAGTGGGTATGAGATGTCCGGACTGGGATTTGAATCCTGATTGAACTTAGAAAATTTTTCCTACTTTCTTGCCCCCTGGACCCATGCCGTAGTCCAGATTAGTTATGCCATAGAAAAAAATTCTAAGTAGTTTTTAGCTTTGGAAAATTTGCCTAGTCCGGACCCATACACTTGTCCAGACTAGTTATGCCTTAGAAAAAAAAAATTCTAAGTAGCTTTTGGCATTAATAAGTTTGTCTAGTCTGGACCCATGCAGTAGTCCAGATTAGTTATGCCTTAGAAAAAATTTCTAAGTAGTTTTTAGCTTTAGAAAATTTGCCTAGTCCGGACCCATACACTTGTCCAGACTAGTTAAGTCTTAAAAAAAAAAAATTCTAAATAGGATTTTTAGCTTTAATAAATTCGTCTAGTCCGGACCTACAGACTAGTCCAGAATAGTTATGCCTTAGAAAAATATTTCCAAGTAGGATTTTTAGCTTAAATTCATCTAGTCCGGACCTTGGAACTAGCCCAAACTAGTTATGCCTTAGAAAAATGTTTCTAAGTAGGATTTTAGCTTTAATAAGTTTGTCTAGTCCGGACCTTGGTACTAGTCCAAACTAGTTATGCCTTAGAAAAATATTTCTAAGTAGGATTTTTGCTTTAATAAGTTGGTCTAGTCTGGACCCTGGCACTAGTCGAGACTAGTTATGCCTTAGAAAAATAATTCTAAGTAAGATTTTAGCTTGTAGGAAAGTGCCTGGTTTGGACCTACATACCGATCCAGACCAGTTGTGCCTTAGAAAAGTATTTCTAAGTAGTAGATGTTTGCTTTTTGGTTGCTTTTCGGTTGCCTTAAAAAAGTATTTCTAAGTAATAGTAGTAGTTGTGCTAGTTGCCTTTCTTTTTCAGGGCTGTCGCCGGACTGGACTGCTGCGGGAGTCGATGCCCTATAGCGGGACTAGATTGCTGCCAGACTGGACTGTCGCGGGACTGGACTGCTTCGGGATTGATGTGCAAATATATATTTTCCAAACAACAAGTTACACAAAGATTATGTAATACAAATAGATCTAAGGTTGCTTTTTGACAAGAATAAGGTTTGTGTGCACGAGACTCATGAAAAGCGAAATCGCAATAGCTAGACAAGCAGCCAAAACAACCAAGCTCAACAACAAAAGATTGAAACTTTAATAATACTTGTGACAGATCTGGACTATATGTGGTAGGATTTAGCTATCGTGCACATAATCATGACTTAACATGGATAAAGATAATTTTTTACTACAGATCTGAGTTGCTTTAGACCTTACATATAGGTATTAGGACTCTTTAAAAGAGCTTGCTGATGAAGATGAGTCCAGTGGCACCAAGACCAAAGGACGAAGAACACCCCCTCCTTCTAGCGCCAAATGATAACTCCCAACTCCGATCTAGTCCTTCCGCCGCCGCTTTGTGGTGTAGCTACTGGTGAGGTATCTGCAAAACAACACTGGAGGGGGGTTTGGGTCCCGCGGCGCCTCCGGCGTGAGAATAAGAGAAGGTTTTGGAAGATAAAGATTGGAAATATGAGAGAGATCAAAATATGGAGGGTGAGTGTGTGTGTAGTATAGTGATGAGTAAAAAGTGACAACCTCTAGACCTTCCATCCTAGGACTATTTATAGGCCCAGGATTAGGGTTTAGGGGAATGTACCTGTGATCTGGACCGTTAGTTACCAAATAAGGAGGACGCCTGGCGCTCCTAGATGCCCTACACGTGTCCAAGTGGGAATTGTGGGAAAGTGTGCCAATAATATTCTGGCGTGTGCCTTAATTGTGCTCATCATTGGCAATCATAGTTGTCGCTATCACGTGTGAGCCTTAGTCATGACTCGGGCTCCACCTGTCAGGCGGTACCTGTAGCTTGACTGGGTCGTAGCTGGACTGGGCTGTAGCGGGACTGGATCGTAGCTGGACTGGGCTATAGCGGGACTAGACTGTCGCGAGACTAGACTGCTGCGGGACTGGGCTGCTGCGGGACTGGGCTGTCACGGGACTGAACTGCTGTAGGACTAGATGCCCTGCTGCGGGACTAGGCCGCTGCAGGACTGGGCTGTCACGGGACTGGGCTGCTGCGGGACTGGACGCCCTGTAGCGGGACTGGGTCACTGCAGGACCGGGCTGTCACGGGACAGGGCTGCTGCGGGACTGGACGCCCTATAGCGGGATTGGGCTGCTGCAGGACTGGGCTGCTGCGGGACTGGACGCCCTATAGCGGGAGTAGACCGCTGCAGGACCGGGCTATAGCGGGACCGGCTGTAGCGGGACCGGGCCATAGCGGGACTGGACCGTAGCGGGACCGGGCTGAATTATTTATATCCTATCGATGGGCAACCATATTCCTATCCTTTTTACATGAGAAAAATTATCGAAATCGAAAAAGCTGCTAGCACTTATTACATCTTCAAATACTCGATACGAGTCACTATAATATAAGGTAGCCTTAGAAAGACAAGAGATAACCATTTGCGAATCAGATTCTACGACAATATTTCTCAAATTGTGTCTTCGAGCTAGCTATACTGCCATTGCTATGGCTCTGCACTCTGCAATTTCAGGTGTCCAGTATGCCCGAACTCGCCTGGTTGCTGCAAACAAAACTGTTCCTTCAGAGTTTCTCGTAACTACACCTATACCAATCCACCCACTTTCGCATAATGAAGCATCCGTGTTCATCTTGATGATACCTTGAGGTGCTGGAGATCACCTTCTTGGACTCAACCTTGAGCAACACGAATATCTTTATAAATATTTCCTGCATATTTCTCATGTTCTTCAACATATACCTATTTACCCGCGCTGCAAATATATCTCTTGGGGTAGTTTTTTGCTCAAAAATCAATGAGTTTCAATCATTCCAAATGCACTACGCAAGAAAAGCTCCATGTTGTTTAACCTTTAAATCTTTGACCTTCTTTCTAACAAACAGGTCTTTAAAACATGTTATATCATCACGGTGAATCAAGGAAGCACAAATATTATCCTTCCACAGGAAATTAGTTTTCACTCACCATTAGTTATTAAATCACTCACCTATTTTACCTGATCATTTTGAGGACTAGTAAGAAAATGTCCTTCCGCATCATTTACCCATGAATCTTGCCACACCTTTACATTTGACCCATTATCGATTCTCCAGATGACTTCTTCCTTCACTAGTGCTTTTGATCCCGATATACTTCTCCAAAAATAACTACCTGCAAGACCAGCAAGACCAAGAGATGACTCCAGGAAAGAAGAGTTTGGATAGTACTTTGCTTTCATAACCCGTGTTAACAGACATTTATCATTTACAATCAGTCTCAAAGCTTGTCTGCCAAGTAAAGCTTCGTTAAAAACTGCCAAGTCTTGGAATCCTAGCCCCCTAAACATTTAGGCTTACACATTTTCTTCCTATTGAACCAATGGATTTTCT
Source organism: Anethum foeniculum (assembly GCA_003724115.2). Taxonomy (NCBI): domain Eukaryota; kingdom Viridiplantae; phylum Streptophyta; class Magnoliopsida; order Apiales; family Apiaceae; genus Anethum; species Anethum foeniculum. The sequence continues at coordinate 6,875 of PHNY01207158.1, read as the reverse complement.
TTTTATCACCATTACCCCAAAAGAACCTCGCCATTGCCATTTGAATATCATTTATAATATAAAATTAAAAAAATAAATTAAATTAGATTAAAAAATCATATAGTATTAAAAAAAGATGTTTCTGAATCGCACAAGTTTTACAATTGGTTGTCGGTTTAGTGAAGTAAATAACAATAGTGAGTGTTTAAGACAGATAAATAAGAATAATTAGATATAATTAAAAAAAATATTATTTACGTTAGAACCGGTCGACACTGTCGTTAAACATTTATATTATTTATTTTCTAAACTAGTTGTGGAGGTTCAAGGTTCGAGTACAGTTAACAATATATTATAATTAAACATAATATTAGTTCTTTTAAAGATTCAACGACCATAATTCATAATATCATGTATTATTATATTTTATAATATTTTTAATTTATTTTTCAACTAATTAAAAAATATACTGTATTAAAATATAAAATATATTAAAAACCATACGGGAATTGCACGATAATATTAATATATAAATAAATTAAAAAAACCAATCAAACATGCTGATCTAAAACTTGTCTCATATTTTAAAGAAAGTGTGACAAAAATTTTCAACTTAATAAGGCTCTGTTTGGCAAAACTGCTTTCCACTTATAAGTTACTTTTTTTTTTCAAAATTTTATATTTTTTTTAAAAAAATCAAATATAAATATTTATTATAAGAATTGAAAATCAAATCTTATTTTCAAAATGAAAAATAAGTTACTTATTTTCAGAAAAAGTACATATACACGTACTTTTTCTGAAAATAAGTAACATAAGATTTGTCAAACGGGCCTAAAACTCGGTCCACGTGACTTTTTTGAACACTGCCGCTCATTTATGGACTTTGCACTAGGAAAATGTCATTTTTGGTCCTGTTTGGCAAAACTACTTTTTGCTTATAAGTAACTCATTTTTAAAAAAAAATTATATTTTTAAAAAAATTCAAATGTAAATATTTATTATAAGAACTGAAAATCAAATCTTATTTTTAAAATGAAAAATAAGTTACTTATTTTCAGAAAAAGTATTTAAATATTTATTATAAGAATTGAAAATCAAATCTTATTTTCAAAATGAAAAATAAGTTAATTATTTTCAGAAAAAGTACATATACACGTACTTTTTCTGAAAATAAGTAATTTACTTTCAGAAATAAGATTTGCCAAACGGGGCCATTATTTATTTACTAATTAATCATAAGCATATTACTTATTTACTAATTGATTGGTTATGGATCAAAACATATACGCCATATCGTGAAATTTCAAAACAATATAAAATATTATTATATTAATATAATTTTATAATTTTTAAAATTATTAATAACTAATAACTTTTATTAATAGTTAATTATTAAATATTATCGGAAAAGAAACTCAATCATTTAATTATGCTACATAATTTAAGTAAATGGTCTTATTTTTAAATAATTGCTTTTTATTTAATCCAATGAAATATATCATACAAAAGTTTATTTCTGGTATTTCATATTAGATATAATTTAATCCAAAATAGCAATCATGGTAAAGTTTTGTTCATAATTCTATTTTCAATAAATTATATTATAATCCAAGCCAAAAGTATAGAAAATATTTACTACTTAAATTAAGTATAGAAAGCTTGTACATGATACTAAGTCTAAGAATACTCATCAACCCTACCAGAGTCTAACTATGTGCCATAAATTTTTTTATGCAATTAACTAATTAATAATCTATTTTTACTACTTCTTACCTTTTTACTACTATTAGATTGTTAACATTTTTCAACTAACGTGAGGAAAAATTTGGAAAATATTAACAATCAGAAATATTTTTTTATGTTAAGATTATTTTTTTGTGCATGCTATATCTATGTTTGATAAGTGGATCTTATGGAGAAAAAAAATTAAGGTTTGTTAAGTTTTTTAAAAGTGATTTTTTATTTAATCATGTTAATTTATAAATAAGGAAAGTAATTATTCTCACTAATTTCACTTATTAATTTTTATAATTACGTAAAATACCTTGCTAATCATTCTTTTCTTTTTTTCATAAAACTAATGTTACTTTTCATGATTTCACTCTTTTTATTGTATCCCTTTTTTGTTTTGTGTTATTAAATTTAACTTAATGTTTTATTAATTTAAAAAGATATTAATAATAAACGTTATTAATTTTATTACGATAAACATGATGTAAAGGTACATTTTTACTACTATCTATATCTTTAAGAAACAAATATTTTAATAAATATAATTTAGTTGCTCTTTTCTCATTTAATAAATTTGTTATAAGTTAATATATGCCCCCATTACAAAAAAATAAAACATGCAACTGATCACATTAATATAAATATGTATGTATGTGGTATAGTATATGTAAAATTATGTCAAATATTTCTATAATAACTTTTCTGAAAACATAAATTAAATTTAACTTTTTTTAAAAAATTATATGTAAAATTATGTCAAGTACTTCTTTAGTAACGTTTTTTGAAAACCCAAAATTAAAATTGAATTTTTAAAAAAAAAATTATTTTTGCATGTATGTATACGTGGAAGCCAAAGTCTATCTCTAAGCGTAACTTTTTTATTTTTTCAACTCAAAATCCAAATTCATTACAAAATCCATTATCTGTAACGTATCTGATGGATTTCATATTTAATTGAATTAGTTAATACAAACACGTCCAGAATACCTTTAAAAGGGCACACATCCTCGAAGACTTTCACATCAAAATATTAATCTCTTTCAATAATAAAACTTGTAAATTTCTATGGATCTGTATCTTGAAAACTCTTCAGATAATCATTTCCAGTTAAACTCATCACATGAAATTGAAAATGATGGGTATACTGCAGATGGTTGGACATTTGAAGATAACAAGATATATGAAAATGCAATGGTGCACTTTGAAGACACTAGTTCTATGCCTTTTTTCAAATATGTAGCTCGCTTGATGCCATGGAAAACTATGGAATCCATCAAAAAACATGATCAGATTTTGATGGAGGACATGCAATTTATCAAGTCTTCTAATGGTAACTTTGAAGATATTGTTGATATTGTTGAAGAGGACATTGAAATGGAGGAAGAGACTAGAAAAATCGAAATGAAGGATGAGACTAGAAGTGTGACTCGCAGGCCTAAGAAAAGAGGAATACCATGGACTCGCGAGGAACATGAGTAATATTTTCATTTCTTTATGTCAAATTTTTGATTACATACTTTGAATCATTGTGTTTATATAGTGACATGCTATTTTTTCACATAATTAACTATGTTTGTGTACACCAGCTTGTTCCTGAAAGGGCTGCAACAAGAGGGAAAAGGAGAATGGAAAACCATATCAAAATACTACTTGCCTACCAAAACACCAACTCAAATTGCAAGTCATGCACAGAAGTTCGAGAAGCGCAAGCACAACAAAACTCCTCCTGAGAAACGTAGAAGAAGTATCAATGACATCACATGGTGCTCTGAACCCAGCTTTTCTTTCAATTCTCAGCCGGCTTTCCAGCCAAACCAACATGGCTTTGTATCAAACTCTCAGGCTTTCCAGCCAAACCAGCTTGGCTTTGCTTCTAACTCTCAGCATTTCATGCCAAACCAGCTCACCAACCCTTTGGGTTCTCAGACTTTTCAACCAAACCAGTTCACCTTCCCTCTTAACTTTCACCAAAACCAACTCGCCATGGATGCTCAGAATTTCGAGACTAACCAGTTCTGGAACACCACCTCCTACAATCATGTCCGCAACAACTACTACTAATCATGTCCTGGTTGGCTAAAAAAGGGATCAATAATGAAGATGCTTTCTGCTCAAGCTTATGAAGAGAATTTCAAGTTGTTTGTTTCGTTTTTATATTCAGTCCTAAGAGTCGTAGACAATAAATGTTTTATCAGTACTTGTGTTGAATTATGTTTCTGTGTCAATGCCTGTGTGTGTCTTTGGTTAACCTTTTCTTGGTCAACCTTTTTCAATAGTCAGTTGAGTCTGGTCTCTGTTGGTCTTGTCACTTGTGACAAAAAAAAATAGTGTAATTTGTTTAATGGAATAATAATGTGTTTGTGTTTGTGTTTGTGTACCATGCTCGCAAATTAGTATTTAATTTTTTTAATCTTTTTCTGTAATTTAAAACTGTTGAATAGGCCTGTATAAACATTTCATATCGTTCAAAATTTGTTATTTTATATATTTAACTTGTATTAATTGCCCAAAGCTATCTCTTTCATATCAATTTTGTACCTGTTCGATTAAAAATAAAATATGATTACAGTTACACGTAATAATCCTCTCTATTAAACATTAATTTATTAGGTCTATCAAAAATTTAAAATCTACCTAGATAAATTTTATTTTTCATATTTTTATATTTTAAATACGAATATATTCGTCTTAAGAGACAGTTGGATATAATAATTAAATAATATATTCGTTAATGGTAAAGACTAACATATATTACAGTCAGAATTATGCGGGATTAATCGATAAAAACTGAAAAAATAGTTAAATTAATGAGTAATTTTTTTCTTAAAAATACAACTTTTTAATTAAAAGTTGAACTTATATATAAAATAGAGTATTTACTAGAACCGGTAATTTAGTATACGACACGAAAACACGACACGAAAATTACGGTTTTGGGTTGACCTTTTTGGTACACGAATACGAAATTACACGGATGAATTTAGTGTCGGTTTTGGGTTTACCCTTTGGTACACGACACGAAACGAAAGTACACGAAATAAATAAATATATAAATAAATTTATTAAAATTATATGAATATATATTTTAGAATAATATTATATATGTAATTTTTAGAAAAGATAGATACAAAATTAGTTTCAAATTTAAATTTTACAAGATTTACACATGATTCTTTATGATTAAGACTTGACTAGTGAAAACTCAATATTTAAATATTTTATATATTTATTTTCATTTCTATTTTTAATATGAAATTACACGAAACACGACACGAACACGAAACGAAACGAATCCTTAATGGATCGGATTTGGGTTTGACATTCATGACACGAAACACGAAAGTACACGACACGGAAGTACACGAAACGAACGAATTGCAAGCTCTAGTATTTACCTATTTTATTTAATACATCCTATTAATACTCTCATTAATCATCTCCATTAATCTCTAGGCTCGCGGCCAAGATCCTATCTATAATTATCCCGACATTAATTAACTACATTACAAGGTGATCCATTTTGCATGAAAGTAAAGCCTTAAATTGTATGTCATTCATTTAAATTTGAAATTGTTGATTACAAAATGTAACTATTGTAGCACGAGAATGTAAGTACTATTTTAACGTAAAAGAACATTTTGGCCATGTATCTCGAATTTGTTCCCAAATTATATTTTGGTATATGTTTTAATTAGCGGAGCTTATATTAATACCTGCGGTTCAATTTATTTATAGAAAATGACCGATAATTAATTGACACATCGTCATTTGAAAACCGTTTCGAAAACGATTTTAGGAACTTTAACATTTCTCAATAATTATTTTGTATTAAAAATAGGACTTATCTTATAGCATGTCTGTACTTGCACTCATTTTTCAGAACTGGTACTTGGATTTGAATACCTGACAGCATCTCCTTTGGGCGACAGAAACAGAATAAAGACTGTGGTGGGCTGTAGCTCAGTTAACAAAACAATTCAATTTTTTTCTACAGTCCGGCCCATAAATTTTAGTCTCAGTCAGGGGAGTTCTAGCCCAATTTTAAATTCTTCTCATACAATTCTCTATTCTGTTGTTTTGTTCGTTGGTACAGGAATTTTAGCATAATTTAACAATTACATATTAGAGCACTATAATTTTCTTTCAAATATTTTCATGAGAAGAAAAACGAATTTTTTTATTTAGAGGATATCATCGTGTACCCTCAAAGCAAGTATAATGATGGTACTAAAGTGAGTCGTCATGTACACTGGTGGTACTAAACTAAGTGCTATTCCTATAATATAGCATTTAAGTAAAAAAATCAACTCCAAATCTCCAATGGGATGCAAAAATTAGATGCAGAATAGCAAAATGCTATACTCGGGGCTAAATATAGAACCAAGGATAGATTGTACTATAATTGCCACATAAGCATGAAAGTGGTAAAATGAATTAACAAATGTAATAGGGACAAACTTAATTGTGTACTTCAACATTAAGTAATTGAAATATTCGAATATGTTTGGTGTTATTTTACATTTAATCATTGGAGCATGAGTTCTATTCGTGCACCAAAAATCATTTTTTGATTACAAATTATAGCAATAGCTGCACGTAAAATAGCACCACCGTTGGACTTGCTCTTGTTAGAGCCTCTATGTGCACTTCCAGCTAGGGCTGTCAATGGATCGGATATCCGGTCCGATCCGATCCGATCCGGAGGTTAATGGAA
>PHNY01207086.1:8636-21817 GCA_003724115.2 Anethum foeniculum | reverse complement strand
GAGAGAGAGAGAGAGAGAGAGAGAGAGAGTCGACTGAGAAGGGGGAAAATTTTGGGGGAGGCGGGGAAATAAAGTAATTCTTAAAGGGGGTTGTTTTTATCACAAAGGGGGGAAACATATGTGCGTGTTTTTTAGTTTTTTAAAAAGTATGTTAGACATCAGTTTCGTTTTCATCTGATGTCTCAAACCCCTTTTAACATCATTTCTGATTTTAGTGATGTTAAAAACATCTTTAACATCGGTGGTATTTGAAAGCGATGTTAAAGAGGTGATGTCTATTGACGTTATTCTAGTAGTGATAGGAATTATAACTGTTGGGTTTCAACCCAATAGGCTGTATGGGCTTGGTGATACAAGACATAATTGGATTTGGTAATAATTGTATGGGTAGACAATTATTATCATAATTGGGTTGGATAATAATTGTATGTAGACAATTATTATATATGGTATGTATTTGTTATAAAGTTAGAGGATTGGATATCAAGAATGGAAGGCTTGTATAACAAGTATGGTAAGACTTGTACCACAAGTATGGTAAGTCTTGGTGGCTAAGGTTGGGGTGGCTATATATACATAGTCATATTGTTTGATAGGAAGAACGAATACTTAAGATGTAGCCTTAGGTATTGTTTGGGAGATGCTTGAGCATTGTTTGGCTCAAGTATCGGGTTTGGACACCATTGAGGTGTTATTGTTTGATTGAATGCTTGAGCATTGTTCGGCTTAAGTATTGGGTTTGGAAACACCATTGAGGTGTTATGTATTGATTGTATTATTGATAATTGTTTGGATTAATAATACAAGTTGGGACGTGGGTTTTCGCGTCATATATATATTGTGAGCGTGCTCCGCATTGGTTGATATGAATCTCGTATGTGTGTGTGTTTCCTCCTAAGAAGTGGTATCAGAGCCGAGGTTCAAGGTTCAAGATGGATTGGGTTGGAGGAGAGTTCTAGATTCAATTGAAATGGTGGAGTACAATGATGGATTTGCTGACAAAGTTACGTGCGGTTTGACGGTTGACTTGCACCGTGGATCAATTTGTCCGGGCTCGAGATGGAAAAAGATGGAAGAGATCATCGCAATTGCTTCAGTGGCTTGATCAACCAGGTGAAGATTTTGGATGATGCTGCTGTTCTTCTTCAGGAGGCCGAAGGATTGTGAAAGTAAGGATCGGATGACTCAACGAATGGTTGGGCACTCGTGGTGGTTAATACATGTGATTTTGTAGATGGATATGTCGTTATGATGAAGAACGGTGGTTTGAAGGTCATTATACGGGTTTTAGTGGTTCTCAAAAATTGGAAGAGGGAGATTAAGGGATTCTTGTTCGAGGTGAGGCATTGGCGAACGGACGTCGATGGCTTGATGGTTACCGTTCAATCTAATATGGAATATTGAGTTGAAGGGGAGAATTGTTGAATTTCAACCCAATCGGTAGGCTTGGTGATACAAGACATAATTAGATTTGGTAATAATTGTATGGGTAGACAATTATTATCATAATTGGGTTGGATAAAAACAAGTTGGGACGTGAGTTTTCGTGTCATATATATATATATATGAATGTCAATCTCGTGTATATGTGTGTTTCCTCCCCAAAATAACTATTCTCCTAGATCTTTTCTTTTAAGAGTTTTACCACTCTTTCCGCTTATTACTTCTTTGATCAAATTTTTGAACAAATCATTTGATATAACCTCAACGTGTATCAGGAACCCCTGTGATCCGCTGGGCATCAGTAGCTTTTGGTGCTGAATTGGGTATCGGATCTGCTTACACTGAGTGCTCTATTAAATTTGACGGCTTTTCCAAAAAGGTGAAACCTGAGTCCTGACGTTATTTTGATCACAAAATATTTTGGATAAGACAGCGAATGAAATTGTTCTGCACTTTCCTGTACTGTTCATTGCTAATTAAATTCATGATTTCGCCTATGTTCTCATGCTAGTATATGAAGTAGTAAGTTTGATTTACATTTTCTTTTACTCCGCATTCAGTGCATTCAAAAGTTTAGTGACTATTCTTGGTAAAGCATTGCATAATCAAGTGACACATCTGTAGTGCTTAAAGTATGTATTCCGCTGATACAACTATTATTTTGCATGTCAACCTTTTACCTATCTCTAGGTCCAAACTCTAGGCTACGTACCACTCAGTTTTTCCTATCTGTCCCTATGGTTTGTAATCTTGACAACTGTGTCAAACTATGATGAGGGTGAGATGTTTCCAGTATTTAGCAACTGTCGGGGGATGTAGAAGAATGATGTGAATGTATGTGTAGTAATATCTAATGAGGTTGATGAACCGGAGGGATAGGGTTTCTTATCGTATTCAGTTAGGTCAATGGCAGCATATTGCTGTTTGTGTCATGTACCTACTTTCAGAAATGCACTGAAGTAAATGTTCTTAGGGGTCTATTGCGGTTTATATTTTGAATTGTTCATAGGTTAATGACTGTGACAATTATTGGAGATGGTTGTTGATGTTTGCCTGAGACTGTTGTATGTGTGACGAATGGCATTCTCCTTGATTTGAAAATTTAATTGGCCTTTATTGGGGCTAGAGGATATCTCGAATGGAGCAATCCTATGATGGGGACCAATGGAACATATTTTTCGTCTCGTTGATTTGGAACAAGGGGAAGGTGAATAATAAATATATTCGTTATAATATAATTTTAGATTATTAAACAACATTTTTATTTAGAGCTTGATCATTATATAGTAAACTAAATCAACTAGTTAGAATCCCAACTAGAATTGTTATTAGAGATACCAACCTGAATTGCATACCTTCATGAGTTTCAAAATTTTGTTGTATTGATCCAGTCGTAGGGGGTTGCCTAGTTGTAGTACTGTTTCACATAACTGGGACTTACTGAATCATAGTTGCTTGCTTTCTAAGCTGGAAAAAGTTACAGATCTTTTTGAACTTAAAGCTTAAGGCTACTCATTTATGTTAGAATCATGGTCCTAAACGACCGCTTACTTTGCCTTATTGTTAAGCCGACCCTGGGATAAAACTTGGATATTTTCACTTCATACAAAAAGCTATTGATAATATCTGTGATGCAGCACCAGTCAAGTCAACTTGCTCTACATATCCAATCTCTTTTGCTTAGAGTGGCTATGATCCTGGGTGCTCTATGTTAAATTTAGATGTGAATTTAAATATTTGATATTGTAAAGTAGGATTACCTGTTGTGCATCAGCCTTTTGTTTATCTTAGAGCAACTATCTTAATTTTCTTACAATTATTGTTATTTTTTGGTAGTAGCGTTATTACTTCTGTAGTAGTAGTATTGTTATTACACACAATTTCAATAACAAAATTAGTTAAAGATGCGTTTTCTGGAAACAGGTTAAAACTTCTTCTTCTATTTTTATTAATGTTTGCTAAGTTATTATTATTTTTATTTTTGCCAAGGTTGAAACTTATAGTGAAACAGCATATTTGAATTTTCATAATCTGTTGGTCGCAACTGCATACATTTGTTTTACTGTTATAGGGTGCTCTGGATATCCCTCGTCAAAGACTACACGGTGATTAGTCTCTACACCTTTATAGTTGACTATTATAGTGATTGCCATTTTAGTAATGGCCATTTTTTTACTTATAAACATTAAAACCTTAGACAGTGTTTGGTTCGGTATAACCTAAAATGATAATTCCTTGAAATTCCACGGCTTATCTTATTCCCTGTTTGATTGCCTAATTTCTAAATTAGTCCAAGTCCAGAGTTTTCCTGTTTGGTTGCCTAATTTTTAAAATTTTAAATTTGGCCAAGTAACTAAAAATTACAAGATATTTCTAGTTACTACAAAATACCTTAACCGCTCACGAACCAATCAATATATATACTTATATAAAGGAGAAGACGGGGGCGTTTATGTGGCGCCTCTCATATTGTCCTGTTCTATTTTTCAAATTTTCTCAATTTTTTAAATTAAAAAATATTAAAAATTACAATTACCTAAATTATAGCTGATAGGATAAGTGAGAATCGGATTCTATCTATTAGATTAGTATATTTATTAGACGTCAAGTCATATAATTCGTACAAGGAAGCAAATCTCTATCTTTAATAAAATTATAAAGGATAAAATATGTCAGAATCGGATTTTATCTCTTAGATTAGTAGACGTTAAGTCATAAAATTCTACGAGGAAGCAAATTGATATCTTTTATAAAATTATAGCGGATAAGATAACTCAGAATCAGATTCTATCTCTTATATAAACTACAATTACCTAAATTATAGCTGATAAGATAAGTTAGAATCAGATTTTAGATTAGTAGACGCGAGTCGTAGTTCTATCTTTTAAGTATTTGAAAGCTCAATCAAGCACAGAGACTTGCACACTAAGTCTCCCAACATTTATATAAAGGAACTCACTCTTTTTTTTCATAATTACGTCAGACAAAATTTTAAACACATCACCTGAAATTATGTCTTGGCTTGTTTCTCCTTTAACTATATGTGTTATTGTTTGATTAATTTTATAATTTTGGAATGCTTGAATGATTTTATGATTCGAATGCAGCCTTTTACTCGGGTAAAATTAAGGATGTTATGGATCGGTTAATTTTAGAGGTTTGTTTTATTATTCAGGCTATTTAATTGTAAAACACATTATATGGTACTAGCTTAAAACCCGTGCGATGCACGGACTTTTTTTTAAAATATTATATGACTTTTTTATTTAACTTTAGTTAAATTGATAGTGCATTTTAGTTTAAAAAGATAATTGGTTGGTTACTAATAATTACTAGCTTAAAACTCGTGCGATGCACGGATTTTTTTTAATATTGTATGATTTTTTTAATTTTAATTTGAATTGAAATTTTTAATATCATATCTTTAATTTTATTTGAATTGAATGTGCGGTTTAGGTAAATAGGATAATCAGCTAATTATTAATAATTTATGTTATTTTATTAAAATAGAATTGTCATGTTATGTTGGAAAAAGAAGATGGTTGGTTAGAATAAATAAAAAAGATAATGTTATTTAGCTGAAAAAGGTAAATGATTAGTTATTAATAATTATATTATTATTATTTATATTATTATTATTATTATTATTATTATTATTATTATTATTTTATACGTTATTGCCATTGATATTTTTGGAAAAGAGAAATATTTTAGTTTTCCGTGATATTTTTGGAAAATAGAGATAGATAGACTGATAGACAGACACATTGATAATTTAAAACTCGTGTGATACACAAATTTCTTTAATATTATATGATTTCTTTAATTCAATTTGAATTAAAACTTTTAGTATATATCATTGAATTGAATCGATAATGAGTTTTAGTTGAAAAGAGTAATTAGTTGGTTATTCATAATTATAATACCATTAACTTATTTTACTAAATAGAAATGTCTATATTATTTTTGGGATATAAGAAAATTTGGTTAAAAAAATTAGAAAAAGTAATGTATTTTTAACTCAAAAAAAAATAATTGGTTAGTTATTAATAATTACAATATTATTATTTTATTTTATTAAATAGACTTGAATGTGATATTTTTAGGAAAAAAACTGTTTTAGTTGGGAAAAATAAAGAAGGTAACGTTTTGTAGTTGAAAAAGACAATTTGTATTTTAGCTGAAAAAGTTAATTAGTTAATTGTTGATAATAATTATTTAAAAAGAGCTATTTTAGTTGGAAAAAATAAAAATGGTAAAGTGTTGTAGTTGAAAACAACATTTGGTAGGGAAAGGGAAAAAAAAAGTAACATATTTTAGTTGAAAACGACAATTGGTATTTTAGTTGAAAAAGATAATTGGTTAGTTATTGATAATAATCATTTATTATTATTAATGAATGAGTGAAAACTGAGAAATAATTACAATAATATTATTCAATTTTATTAGATGTTTTAACTTAATAGGGTAATTGTTTATGTGTTAATAATTATAATATTATTATTTTATTAAATAGACTTGCCGTGATATTTTTGAAAAAAATGTATTTTAGTTGGTAAAAATAGAAAATGTAACAATTTTTAGTTGAAAAAGATAATTGGAATCTTAGTCATTATACTTTTGGAAACAAAGTTTATTTAATTGGTAAAAGTAAAAAAGATAAAATGTTTTAGTTAAAAAGAGTAATTGATATTTTAGTTGAAAAAGGTAATTGGTTAGTTATGGTAATAATTATATTTTACTATTAAATTAAATGAGTGAAAACCGAAAATCGTTGAACCAAAACTTTCAATGTTTCGTTTATTATATAATAGTATAGATAGATAGATAGATAGATAGATAATATTTATTTTATTTTATTAAATAAAATTGTCCGTGATAGTTTTGAAAAATAGTATTTTAATTGGGAAAATAAAAAAGGTAACATGTTTTAGTTGAAAAAAGTAATTGGTTATATTAAAGGTATTTTAGTTAGAAAATCTTAAAATAATATTGTGTTTGAGCTAAAAAAGGTAAGTGGTTAATTATTTGTAACTGTAATTTTATAATTTTATTTATTAATTAGAATTGTCCATATTATTTTTGTAAAAAGAGTAAGTTTTGTTATTTAAAATAAAAAATATAATATGTTTTAGTAGAAAAAAGGTAATTGGTTAGTTATTAGTATTTTTAATATTTTATTAAATATGATTGTCCGTGATATTTTTGGAAAAAGAGGTGTTTTAGTTGGTGAAAATAAAGAAGGTAACCTGTTTTACTTAAAAAAGGTAACTAGTTTATATACTAATGAACTAAGGGTAATTAAATAAAAATGATAAAATTATTAAGTAAGGGTAATTAAGTAATTTCAGCAAGTACCGTACCGACCAACCGACCGACCGACTACCAAACTTTTAATGTTTCGTCTATTATAATATAGTATAGATATATAATATTATTATATTTAATTAATAGAATTGTCCATATTATTTTTGGAAAATGCGTGGAACTTGGTTAGAAAAAAATAAAAAAAGGTAAAAATGATGTGTTTTACTTGAGAAAAATAGAAAAGGTAACTTGTTTTGATTATCCATATTTTTTCTAAAAATAGATGTGTTTTAGTTAAGAAAAATAGAAAATGTAACATATTTTGATAGAAAAAGGCAACTGTATGTCATATTTGTACATACTGTAATAAAACAGACTTTTTTTAAATATTATATGACTTTTAAATTTAACTTTAATTAAATTGATAGTACATTTTAGTTTAAAAAGGTAATTGGTTAGTTACTAATAATTATAATATTATTATTTTAATTAAATAGAACTGTCCATATTATTTTCGAAAAATACGTGGAACTTGGTTAGAAAACATAAAAAAGGTAAATTGATGTGTTTTATTTGAGAAAAATAAAAAAGTTAACTTTTTGATTATATGTGTTTTAGTTAAGAAAAATAGAAAGAGTGACATGTTTTGATTGGAAAAGGTAACTACATGTCATGCGATGCACTGACTTTTTTTTAATATTATATAATTTTTCAACTAATTTTAATTAATTTGATAGTGTATTTTAGTTTAAAAAGGTAATTTGTAGGTTATTAATAATTATAATATTATTATGTTATTTAATTAAATAAAATTATCAATGTTATAATTTGGAAGTTACTGTGGAACTTGGTTAGAAAAATTAGAAAAGGTAAAAAGGAAGTGTTTTCTTTGAGAAAGATAGAAAAGATAATGTGTTTTCATTACCCGTGATATTTCTGAAAATAGAGGTGTTTTAATTGATAAAAAAGGTAACATGTTTTGATTAAAAAAGGTAATTGCGTGTGATATTCTTATATAGTGTATAAAAAACTTTTTATGAAAGTATTTTTTTTTAAAATATATAAGTAAAGGTAATTATGTAAAATAAGCGTGTACCAAAAAACAGGTACCGACCAAACTTTCAATGTTTCGTCAATTATAATATAGTATAGATAGATTTAAATTTAAGTAATTAACCTTTATTATTTTATATCAAATATAGTCAAAAAGATGTTGTAGTATCATATTTAATGATAATAAAAATAATACTAATCAATATTTAATAAATTTTTAAAAATGTTACTATAGTGCCGTCACGAAACGCGGCTTCTTGTTCTAGTTTTTAAAATTACATAGCTATCAAAATTAGTTTTCATGATTATATCATATACTATCAAGTACCAAACTCTAAAATATATGTTACAAACTAAGTGAAAATTAATAAATTCAAATTAAGTGTTATAATATTGTGATTTCTATTTAAAACTAAAATAATAAACCGCACTTCGTGACGGCACTATAATAATACTTTTAAAAAAATATTAAATATTGATTATTATTATTATTATTAAATATGATAATACAAAATCTTTTACATTATATCAATATCTTTATCTTATCTTAATAATATATATAAAGGAAAACCCACAGGAGCTCTAAAATCACTTGAATCATATTTATCTTTTTTTCTAGAGCTCCTCTAATATAAATACTAAAAATCAAATTTCCTTTTTTCATGTCTTAACTTTTCGGTTTGGTAACAATTATAAAAGATAAGTGTCCAAAAATATGTTAATAAATTCAAATACAAATCAAATTTCGAATTTAAAACTTCCTTCTTTAAGTCTTATTTTTTTTTAAAGAAATACAATCGAAACCTTTTATAAATTGGATAAGAGATTAGAAAACATCAAAACGTTCTTTTTTAGTTCTTATTGTTCTGAAAAGAAAATTGAAACTTCTTTTGAACTGGATAAGAGATTTTTGAAATAAAAATTTATTTTTGAAAATATTAAAAACTAAAATTATTTTTTTATGTGTATTTTGTAAGTACTAACTTTCAGTTACCCAAATTATAAAAATATTTCAAATACAATTACAAAGCTTAGAGTTTTATATATTTATGTTTTTTGATAAATTCTACTTTTCAAAGTATCTATGTAATTTAGAATTGTCACGTGAAAATTAAAATAATTATTTTAATAAAATTCAAAAAAATCTCACAGCCGGTGAAAACGAAAATAAAAATCAAAAAGGAAAAATATCTAAAAATATGTTAGATATATATTTAAATCGAAATACAAATTTAAAACCAAAAATCAAATTTCCTTTTTTCATGTCCTAACTATTCGGTATGGTAATAATTATAAAAGATAAGTGTCCAAAAATATGTTAATAAATTCAAAAACAAATCATATTTTGAATTTAAAACTTCCTTCTTTAAGTCTAATTTTTTAAGGAAATACATTCGAAACCTTTTATAAATTGGATAAGAGATTTAAAAACATCAAAACATTCTTTTTTAGTTCTTTTTTTTTGAAAAGAAAATTGAAACTTTTTTTTGAACTGAATAAGAGATTTTTGAAATCAAAATTCATTTTTGAAAATATTAAAAACTAAATTTATTTTTTTATGTGTGTTTTGAAAGTACTAACTTTCAGTTACCCAACTTATAAAAATATTTCAAATACAATTACAAATCTTAGAGTTTTATATATTTATATTTTTTGATAAATTCTACTTTTCACAGTATCTATGTAATTTAGAATTGTCACATGAAAGTTGAAATACTTTTTTTAATAAAATTCAAAAAAATCTCACAGCCGGTGAAAACAAAAACAAAAATCAAATAGGAAAAATATCTAAAAATATGTTAGATATGTATTTAAATCGAAATACAATTTTAAAACCAAATACTTTCAACTTCAAAAGTTATTCAAATTTAAATCCAAATTCAAAATTTTCGATTCGACAAACGAATTAGTTTATATATATATAATGTCAAAAAAAAATATTTATTACAACGGGTGTCGGCCTAAGAAAACTTAAGATAAATAGGTATAACAAAAAAGAAAATAAATACTTTATTTTTAGCCTTCACATATTAGAATTTATATAATAATTTATATGGGTCAAACTCTACCGAGAACAGTTTTAAGAGTGAGAACACTATAGTTCTGTTATAAAGAATTCAATATCAAAAAATGTGCAGAACTTTTAAGGTGTGCAGAATAATTGTTCTCACTGATCTCACACAGAATTGTTCATATCAGAATCACGTTCATATTTTATATATTTGTTTCTTATATTTTCCTTTAAAAAAATTAATTTTGAGTTAAAAATTATGTAACAAGGTTGCAATGAAGCGCAACTTAGTTGTCTATTTTTATATAAAGGAGAAAATAGAGCATTTATGTGGTGCCTCTCAAATCGAAACTTTACTTTTTGTCTTATTTTTTGAAAAAAAGAAAAATCAAAACATATTTATAATTGGGTAAAAGATTTTCTTCAATATTATTATATATCATATTCCAAATATGAATCTATAATTCAATCAACTATGTCTATATAAAGTGATTAATATTATAACAAGTGCAATATATCCGATATTTTAACAGGTGTCAGCCGAACAAAGCGTGACACAAAATCAGTATCAACTATTATATGAATAGCTTATTTAATTATGGTATAATTTTCTTAAAAAATCTTGACTTAAAAAATGGTTGTACGTATAACGCTTTTACTATGTTCATATTTTGTAACGTTTTCAAATTAATTTAATGTTGTTTGAAAAAAATAATTTTAATCTAATGTTTTAAAATTTGACATTATTATGCGTTAAAAATCTTTGGTGAAAAAGAATATACGATGTTATGGTATTATTTCGTAATATATGGAGTTTATCTCTATTTAAAGATGTCATCTTTCTAGAGTTTCTTTGATTTAATTTTAAAAATTAACCTTTCTTTTCTAAGTTTCTAAATTTTAGATAAAAAATTAATCTAGTTACATATTCGAAATAGAAAAGACACTAAAATTTATAGCAAACCAAAATCAACTTTTATAGCGAATCATATAATTAAAACTTTGGTTTAACATATTCGAAATAGATTCAAAATCATTATAAATAATTCTTGGACATTGAGGTACAAATTTTTTTTTGTGTACAATTAGTGTATTTTTACATTTTTTTTTAGTCATTTATTGTTTTATTATAATGGGCGTCGGTTTCACAAAACATGATAAAAGTTGGTAGTATTGTTGTCGGCCTAGGAAGACGTGATATAAATTAATATTATGAAGAATTATGTAAATTATTTTATTTTATTTTATATATTTTAACTGGTGTTGGCCTAACAAAGCGTGACACAAAATCGGTATCAACAATTATACGAATAATTTATTTGAATTATAGTTTATTTTTCTTAAATAATCTTGATTTGATTTTTTTAAGAATATATAGTTTAGGGCCGCTGCGCAGCGCGACTATGTCGACAATAAAACTTTTTTTCTAGAGCTCCTCTAATTTAAATACTAAAAATTAAAACATCCTTTTTTCATGTCCTAGCTTTTAGGTATGATAATAATTATAAAAGATAAGTGTCCAAAAATATATTAATAAATTCAAACACAAAAAAAAAATTCGAATTTAAAATTTCCTTCTTCACCTATTTTTTTATGGAATTACAATGGAAACCTTNNNTTATAAATTGGATAAGAGATTTTAAAAGATCAAAATTTTCTTTTTAAGTTCCTTTTTTTTTTTTTACTAATATGACTTATAACTTTACAAGTGAGTATCTGTTCAATGATATTCTCGCGGTAGGTCAGAGTAAAAAATTTTATAGCCTTAAAATTTTCTTTTTAAGTTCCTTTTTTTAGAAAAGAAAATTGAAACTTTTTTAAAATTGTATAAGAAATTTTTGAAATCAAAATTCATTTTTGAAAATATTAAAAACTAAATATATTTTCTTACATGTGTTTCGAAGGTACTAAACCTTTTATAAATTGGATAAGAGATTTAAAAGATCAAAAATTTCTTTTTAAGGTCCTATTTTTAGAAAAGAAAATCGAAACTTTTATAAAATTGGATAACAGATATTTGAAGTCAAAATTCGTTTTTGAAAATATTAAAAACTAAATTTATTTTCTTACATGTGTTTTAAAGGTATTGACTTTCTATTACCCAAATTATAAAAATATTTCAAAAATAATTACAAATCTTAGAATTTTATGTATCTACATATTTTATAAATTCAAGTTTTGAAAGTATATATGTAATTCAGAATTGTCATGTAAAATTTGAGATACCTATTCTAATTAAATTCAAAAAATCTCACAAGTTGTGAAAACCAAAATTAAAATCAAGTATGAAAAATATCTAAATATATGTTAGATATATATTTAACATATTTAAATCGAATAACAAATTTAAACCAAACAATTTCAACTTCAAACGATATTCAAATTCAAATCCAAAATTTTCGATTCGACAAACGAATTAGTGTTTATTTATATATATAGTGTCAAAAAAAATATTTATTATAACGGGTGTCGGCTTAAGAAAGCTTAAGAGAAATAGGTTTATATGTTTAGTATTTTATTGTTATCGTCTCATTCTACTTTTCTAATTTTCACAATTTTTTCAATCAATAAATATCAAAAACTCTATCTCAAAACTTCCTTTTTCTTGGTCCTATTTTTTAGGAAAAAGAAAAATTGAAACCTATTTATATTTGAGTAAGACATTTTTTTAATATTATTACATATCCTATTCCAAATATTAATCTATAATTTAATCGATTATTTCTATATAAAGTGATTAATATTACAACAAAGGCAATACATCTGAATGTTTCTTTGTGCTGTGTGATCATACTTTTTCAATTTTTATTGAAAATTTTCAATATTTTTCGTGTAATTAACCCTCTGATATATATTTATATTTTTTAAATATTTATTCAAAATAATGTCATAAGTATATCATCGTTGCTATTTTTTAATAGCTATATAATTTAGGTTTGGATTAAATTCTTATCACAAATATATGTACTTGGTTGATATTTGTAGGTAAGACGATATTTACTACGTTCGAAATTTGTAATGTTCTCAAATTAATCTAATGTCGTTTCAAAAAAAAAATTACTTTAATGTTTTAAAATTTGAGGTTATGATGAGTTTAAAATATTTAGAGAAAAAAAAAAGATAATGAAGTTAAGGTTTCGTGATACAAAGAGTTTATCTTTGTTTAAAGATGTCTTCTTTCTTGAGTTTCTTTGATTTAATTTTAAAAATTAAACTTTCTTTTTTAAGTTCCTAAATTTTGGTTAAAGAAATACTTTCTAAGTTTCTAAATTTTAGTTAAAGAAATAATTAAGTTACATATTCGAAATATAAAAGGCGCTCAAAGTTATATTAAAACAAAATAAGATTTTATGACGAATTCTATAAT
>PHNY01207007.1:9353-19686 GCA_003724115.2 Anethum foeniculum | reverse complement strand
AAATAAATCAAACGAAACCCGACTAATCAAAGTGTGAGATTAAATATTTGTATACTCGTAATTATTTTAAATATACATATTTGTATTTTTTGACATATAAAATATCTAATAAATAAATATGTTAAGTTAAGTTATTATTATTATTATTAACTAACTGTGTTTAGTACATGGGAATGAGATTGGTAAATGTTAGATATTGTTGATGCTGCAAGAGTTTAGCTGTGAAGATCATCAGAGTTTATCATCCATCAGAGTCTGGCAGGAGCAGGACGTCATCAGTGTTCACTCGATCAGAGTTCATCATCAGAACTTATCTGCTAGAGTCTGATATTCTGGAAATCAGGAGATGATTGGTTATGTTTTAAAAGATAAGAGAAATGTAGATATGTCGGTTCCAGAATATCAGCAGAGGCCTCTATCATATTATAGAATATAGTATAGTTCAATCATTCATGTAAATCATATCCTAGTAATTGATAATGTAAATATGTAACATATATAAACGTAGTTTAGGTTTACACTAAAGTTTTGTGTAACATTATTATTATTTGTGTAACCTAGCAGCTCTCAAGGATATATGATCATCATTTGAGATAGTACTTTATATTTTGTAATCAGTTTTTATACATTGATAAAAACTGTTCAATTTCGATTTGATTTTCAAAACTATATTCAAAATGTAGAAGCTTCTACAGTATATCGTGGGCCTAATAGTAGATAAGAAAATCTTGAAATATAATGTGATTGGTTCAAAATTTAGGTGTGATCTCTTATTGCTTTAAAATAAATTTATTTAAATCATCTCTAAATTAAATTTTATTTTGTGAGCTTCGTGTCTGTTGTAAATTTGTCAAATATGATTTTTAGAATTTAAGATAGAGCGGATATAAAATCAAACGAAACTCGATAATTTTTTTTCCTGCTATACAAATTTATTCTTTTTATTTCTTTAATTATTTCAAAGCACCTTTAGATATTTAATTAAATAGATGAATAAATGTTCGATCTAAAATAAAGGAAGGTCTATATTTTCAGGATTTAAACCAATAATAGCAGGTATTTTAAATATAATTAAAAATTTAATGTAAAATTCGTAACTGTATTTCTGTTTTAGTTTCTCGATAACTTTAGTTTTGGAATACTTTTTAAACTCTCCATAAATTAAAGATTATTTTGTCAGTTCTGCGTGTTGTAAATTCGTTAAATTTCGATTCCGAGAAATTTCGGGATACCAAGTCAGATGCACACCCATCACCATTGAGAATTTCCGCCCAATGATTGTCAATCAACTCTCTCACGTCACAATCCATGAAATGATCATTGCAGTCAAAATAAACCGAGTGTAGCTTAGTAAGTACCTCCAAAGCAAAACTCAACTATCCATCATCCTCACTTTCATCTAATCCCGATTGCAAAAAATAATTATACTTGTCGACAACAATCAAATTCCCTAAATGACATTTTCATACCGACTCGGTGTCATCCAAAATAACAACAGCACTAGGATGAACGGGCACAATATCAAGTCCCTTAAATCCCGGAACGGTACAATTCTCCCTACATATAACTCTAGTACCAAAGTAGATGCCTTGAGGATCGAGAAAGTCGCCAACAATTTTAGAAGCATAATCGCATGTTCCCATAGTGTATACATACAACTCAAACAACTGACTAGCCTCTTCAAAGAAATTTCGAACAAAAGGCCTCAATTTGGTCAAATAGTTAACTCCCCATTCAAATATATCATCACCATGATATTGAGACCCGGTGTTTGGTTTATGTTGAGAATTGGTGTGAAGCAAAGTATGATCTAAATCCAAAATCAAACACAACTTCCTTCGTTTTTGAAGATTACACAACTCCACGAGCTTGACAGTGTCAGCCTCATCAACACCCAAGATTTTCTCCTAAATAATTGAAGGAAACTGTACCCATTCGAAAGATTTCTGTTTCCCCAAATCGAACCCTAGATATTAGATATGAAGATCGAATATAAACTATGAAGCAAGATTACGGTATCGAGTATGGAAACAATATATTATATATATAGAATGTTACACTTGACTTCCTTGTTTCGCAATCAATGTGGGTTTAGGTTTTAAGTTAAAATGTTACTTTACTTTTCTTAATAATACAACTTACGTTCTCTTCCCTTTTTTTTTGGAGTTAATACATTCTAAAAAACATTATATTAATAAAAATTATAAAATTCTTTGTTTTTAGTAAGTGAAATTTGGATCTTCAATTTAAACTCGAATAATAAGCCGCGCTTCGCGGCGGCAATATAATAATATTTTTAAAAAATTATTAAATATATTGACACAATAACTTTTTAATTTATCTTTCGACTATATTTAATATAAAATAACAAATATAAATTACTTAAATTAAATATCAAATAATACCTTTTATAATTAAGTAGCTTTAACAAACAAAGTTATTTAGATGCATAATGAAAAAAAAAGTCGCTTAAGATTATTAAAACAAAAGGTCTGAAAGAACATGTAAAAATCAGGATATATAAAAAAAGGTTTCAAAATATTTTATATTTGTAAAAATAAAGATAAATTTATTTGGATCAACCTCATATATTATGTATAAAGTACAAGCAGTTTGACTCGAGGTGCTTGACAGTCTCAACTTCATCAACACCCACCTCAAGTCCTTCCCCTAAATAATTGAACGAAACTATTTTCCCCATATGAACAATTTCTATGAAACTATGAAGTTCGAAAGATTAGGTTGTGGATACAGGTTTTGAAGTCTATACTAGTTAAAGTAGAATAAATTAGTCTTCTTAAATTAATTAATCTTAACCCATGTACATTCTCTTTCTTTTTCCTTTTTTTTTAGAGTTAGTACATTTTAAAAATGCAACACGTTAATAAAGATTATAAAATTCTTAATTTTTAGTAAGTGTTTTGTTTGAATATTACGATATATTAAAATATATAATATTAATTATTTATTTTTAAAAATGTATAATAAATTTGATCCAACATATTTATAAAAATATCAATGCCGCTTGTTTTTAAAGACTTTGAATGTATATAGATTTTTACGTGTAACGTTACTTATTCTAATCCATGTGGGATTCTGTTTCAAAAACTTTATAAGTTAAACGAGAAATAAGTCACTCTTCATCCTGATTCATAAATCTTAACACATCGTACATTATTATTCTTTTTTCTTTTTTAAAGTTAATAAAAATTATAATATTCAACGTTTTTAGTAAGTGTAATTTGGATCTTCAGTTTAAATATTACGCATTTATAAAAATATATTGTATGAATTATCTATTTATAAAAATATATTGTAAATTTGATCCAACATATTTATTAAAAATATCAATGCCACTTATTTTTAGTGAGTGTAGTTTGAATGTTGAAATGATATTACAGATTGATATAAAAAGAATTAAACACTCTCAAGAGATTCTAGAATTTAAAACTGGTATCTAAAATCGTAGGACGTGAAATTTTTAAAAAAATGTTGAACGTAAAGTATAGAGTTGAAATTAATTTGAAATCTCTCATTTTTGTCTCCTCTCAAAATTACATAGAAATTTAAATAATTTGTATACAATAAAATCAAAACATTAAAATTAGCTTACTCTCACAAACATATCAATCATTAAAATTTAAAATTGTCCAGTTTAACCTTTCAAGTTGAGTTCAATTTTCTACATTTTCTTGATGAACAGTTAGAGATCCAAGGTTTGTAAAATTTATAAAATCAACTTATTCCTACCTTGAAGAAGGGGTTGATGCTGAAAAGCATCACGCTTAGATCAGCCAGATTAATAATAATAATTCCAAATAAGAACTAATCAAGAAGAAAAGGGTGTTCATATGAATATATGATTGGCTACTTTCAATTTTCTTCAGGGCACAACTAGAGCAATGACCACGTTAGACATCAAAAAGAACGGCTCAGGATTATGATATTTTTGTGAACTTGTTTAAAACTTATTAGCACGTTGCGAAGAGGGCATTTTGTGCTTCGCTAGATAATATTAGCATATGCCAATTAGTGAATATGTGCAGTTGTACGGGATCCTCTTTGTGGAACAGACGTTATATGCGTTTTATGCTTTGGAAAAGACTAAAATTGATTAACAAAGAGGCTAAGTTAATCAACGCGAAGAGTGTGGAGTCTCTTTCAGAAGCTGATCTTCATAAATACTGGGATACATTATGTGAAAGAAATGCGTCAACAGATTCATGATTGATTGGATTTATCACTTAATCATTATGTACAATCTTCAGTTCTCATTTACTCCAGAATCTTCATCATGACCGTTTCAACGGAAAATGTAGCTTTGGGACAAGCTAGAGCAAGTGCTGGGACAAACCGGAAAAGCTTTGTGATATTAGTCCTGCGAACGCTGCTTTTGCAGCTACAGTACTATGGCAAGTGTTGGGACAAGCTAAAGCAAGTGCTAGAGCATGTGCCTTCTTTTTTAAAAGTTCAGTATCTATACTGGATACAGTTTTGTTACAGAGGAATTTGTTACTACTTGTGGTTGTTTAAATAGTGAACTAGCATAAATGCACGTGCGAGGTATTGGCATGTATTTATATCGAAATAATTTCTTGAACGAACTTGCATATATAAAGAAATAATTTTAAAGTACGGTAAATGATAATTTGTAGTACATTTTTCATGAATCGTATATTTTTTAAAATTTAATTACATTTAATGAAATTTTAATAAATATATATACAATGAAAATCATATACATAATTGTCATCAATGGTTACTTCTTTCTCTTTCAATACATACTATTAGAGCGCGATGAAATAATTTAAATATTGAGGGCNNNNTTTGATTCTTGATCACCCCAAGAATTGTGAGATTACTTATTGCAAGGTATATAAGCTTAATTATTTAAAAAATCAAAACTATATTATTATAACAAAACATTTTACTTTGTTTCTTGCAGACTAAAAAAATGAAGAGCGAAAAAATGAGCAAATTCGTTATTATTTTGTCTTATTCCTCAATTGTTAACACTTAGGTTGGTTAAGGGGTTTTATAAATGTGAGCTTAGTGAAATAAATTGAGAAATTTTTTTTGGATATATTGATAAGAGTGTAAGACATATCAAAATTAAAAAATAATGACATGTGATCTTAGAAGATAATAATAAATGAAATACACTTA
Organism: Anethum foeniculum; assembly: GCA_003724115.2. Taxonomy (NCBI): domain Eukaryota; kingdom Viridiplantae; phylum Streptophyta; class Magnoliopsida; order Apiales; family Apiaceae; genus Anethum; species Anethum foeniculum. Next base: position 14,520 of record PHNY01207007.1, on the reverse strand, counting down.
AAAAAGTATCAGGATAAATACCTAGTTAGCCAAAATGAGGGTATAAAAATGGTTATTGTCTAATTTAATAAAACTTTCATCACTAATTTTATTATTTTAAAAATATACTTAATAAATATACTTATATTAGATCAAAATTTAATATTTTATTTTTTGTATCACTACCCGACTAATCCAAATCATCGTTCTAATACCCAGCCAACTCGGTCAAGATATTAAACGAGTACTCGGACTCGGGCCTATTCTAAAGCTACTCTTTCATTAGTCAAATAAAACCCAATTTTGAGTCTAGCTTGAGTGAAACTTGGTCAAACTCAGATTAGACATTAAAAAGTCCTAAAAAAATAAAAAAAAAATCTAAACCAACATAATTACCTAATTGTTTAAGAGTCTTTCAAAATTTACTTACCCATCTCGCTATGCGTGTGTATATATACACATATACATATACATATACATATACATACATATATATGTATATATAATATACCCTATTATAAACAAAATTAACGATTTTCACCTCTTTTCAAGTTTCAACCATCCGTTATGAATTAGAATTAATGATTTTTTTTTTCTGTTATCTAGGAGTATATATGCAATATTGATAAGAATAATAGTAATATATATTATTTATGTTGGTTTTATCTTTAACGAAAATGTAATTTATTATATGATATATATGTATTAATAAATTAGTTTTTAAAGTTAACTTTTTTATATATTTGATTTTAATCCGAGTAGTCATTCCAAGTACTCCCCGGTCAAACCGAATACTCATGACTCGGTATGACTCGGTAGATTCACCGAGTTAAATCGAAGTATGATTTTTAAAACACATATCCAAATGTCAATTCCATCATTGAACAATTTCCAAATTTAAATTCTTGAGAACAAGGATTCTTAAGGGTGAGGCAGTGAAACTATTTTAACTAATTTCTTCAGTTAAAATAGTTATTATCAGTATTTATTAATTTATGAAGTAGAATGTCTTGGGAACAATTTCATTTTACTCTTTGATGCAGCATCTTTTTAGGATCATGTGCCATTAACGGTATTAGTTATCGACCAACAAAATAAGGACACGTGACTAGAAAAGTCTACTTATTGAATGCATGAGGAAGAGATGGGCAGACCAGTACTGAGCATGTTTACTTTTCCTTTCTTTTCTTTTCTGCATTTCTTTGTCATGTAAACCTTCATTTTCTTTCAGTAAGAATTTCTAGTTATGTTTAAAAAAATGTAGAGCGTAATGTATAGAGTTGAAATTAATTCGAAATCTCTCATTTTTGCCTCCTCTCAAAATTGCATAGAAGTTTAAATAATTTTAATCCAATAAGATCAAGACATTAATTGAAATTGCCTTATTTTCACGAACATATCAATCATCAAAATTTAAAATCGTCCAGTTCAACCTTTCAAGTTGAGATTCTGTTTTCTAAATTTTCTTGATGAACAGTTAGAGATAAAGGTCTGCGAATTCGAGAATATTAAGTTGCTCCCACCTCGAAGAAGGGGTTGACTTCGAAGAGCATCTCGTCAGCCAGATAAATAATAGTGGATGTTCATATGAATATATGATTGGCTACTTTCAATTTTATTTCAAACACTACACAAATTTATTTATGTCAACCTTATCTATGCTATTACATTAAAGACGAAACATTAAAAGTTTTGTTGGTAGTCTGGTACCTACTACATTTACTTAATTACCCTTATTTAATTATTATGTTATTTTTACTTAAGTACCCTTACTTCAATTATTTTAAGACCTATTTATTTTAAATCTTTATTAATAATAATTGGTATATAAACCAAATACTCTTTTCAACTAAAACATTTACCTTTTTTTATTTTTCTCAACTGAAACATCTCCTTTCATAAAAATTCATGAACAATTATTTAATAAAATAAAATACCAACTCCTATTTTCTCATAATTAGTGTATATAAACCAATTACCTTTTTCAATTAAAATATGTTACTTTTTTTTCCAACTAAAACAACTCATTTTCCAAAAATTTAACGTGCAATTCAATTTAATAAAATAAAATAAAATATTATCTATCTATACTATATTATAATAGAAGAAATATTAAAAAAGTTAGGTCGGTACGGTAATTTGTTAATATACTTAATTACTATTACTTAATTATTTTTAGGACCTATTATTTTAAACCTATTTTAATTCTAATTAGTATATAAATTAATTAGACTAAAACATGTTAATTTTTTATTTATCCTAATAAAAACACCTGTTTTCCAAAAAAAACACGGGCAACTCTATTTAATAAAATATTATAAATTCTAATAACTCATATTTTAATCCTAATTAAATATAATTACAATTACGGTACTTCAGTATTTATATTATTCATAATATTTTACTAAAATCAAACTAATTAAAGATAATTCGTTGGTCGGCATAATGGTCTCAATCTAAAACAAAATAATATATATTATTCACACGCGCTAAAAAAAATTATATAATTGAACTAAGCTAAAACAAAGTTAAAATCAAAATATAATTCGTTGGTCGGTATAATTGTCTCACGATAAAATAAAATAATGTACACTTTCATCTTTGCTAAAACAAAATTATATTAGTCATCGGGCTAAAATAAAATTAAAAGCAAACTAAGTATAATTAGTGAGATTTGGTCAGAATGGTATAGTGGACCTTGGGCTAAAATAAAATAATAAATACAATTGATCCGACTAAAAAATTATATTATTATACTGGACTAAAACAAAATTAAAAATGGAAATATACATCATTGGTCGGTATACATAGCCTCAGGCTAAAACAAAATAATATATACTATTCATCCTGTTTAAAAGAATGTAAATTTCAACCGGACTAAAATAAAATTAAAAACAAATTATATATAATTAGTTGGGTTTAGACAGTATAATGAGCCGCAGATTAAAATAAAATAATGTATACTATCTATTCGTGTTAAAACAAAATTAATATCAAACTAAAGGTAATTCGAATACTATTGATAAGCGCTAAAAATTACATTTTAGTTAAAATTTAATTATCTTTTGTACACACAACCAGAAATATCAATAAAATTATATTTTCAATTGGTAATACTGTCTTTTTAATTAATATACCTCTTATTTAAAATATATCACGAACATATATATGTATATATAATTATTATTAAATCATATCATTCAAAAATTTAAATAAATAAATTTTATATCTTAATTAAAAACTTTCACTAAAATTAAATATAAAAAAATTATACAATATTAAAAAAAATCACCGTGCACGGTTTCTAAACTTCCAATGTATAAAATACAAGCAGTTTGGGTGTTGTCCCTTGTAATCATAATTTAAATTGAAGTAGTTCAAAATATAATAATTTGAAGAAAAAATGGTCTTTTATATTATAGAAGAACGTATTTTTTAATTACGTTTTCACAAAAATACACTTTCATTTAAATTGAAGTAGTTCAAAATATAATAATTTGAAGAAAAAATGGTCTTTTATATTATAGAAGAACGTATTTTTTAATTACGTTTTCACAAAAATACACTTTCAATTTACATATTTATGCAATAATGATATTCGTTTCTAAAAATAAATAACAAACACATGCTTTTTATGCGTTTTAAGACAACGTATGCAAGTACTTGGCTGTGTTTACAAAACCAGCAATATCATATACAGGTGGACTCCACCCATGCGCATTGTATTCGTACTATCTCCTGCTTTGCTTTGTAACCAAAATAAAAAACCCATGTTTATAATTCGTTTTCAAGTGATGCAGAAGGCTTTTAGCTCCGAATGTGATATTATAGGCATTTTATTGGGGCCATTTCTCAAGTAGTTTTATATCTGCATCCATACACATGTTACTTCATATTAGATATCAATACACAAGCTCCAAATTTCAGTAATTAATAAGCTCTATTAGGGTATTGTAGATGTTCTACAGATTCATGTAGTGCTTTGCATCAACAAAAATCGCCTAATCGGTAGAATTTGGACTTTATTCATCAATTTTCGATAAATTTATACCCCTGTATCATTACTTTGAAGAAACTGTTGGCACAAAATATATTCACATGCCTAACAACTGCAAACTCTTTATCTCTTTTAAAAATTTGTCAGACTGCTAACCTCTTATTACTCAGAATACTATTATCCAAAACTAGCCACATTTTCGAAAGTTCAAATATATGTGTTCGACTTAATAATGACTTTCTTAAACTAGCATACTCCAAGTCCTTTATCATATTCACAGCTTTCAACTCTACAATTCTCCTTCCAATCCATTGAAGATTTTTTCAACTCCCTCACTGAAGTCAGAGTCCTACATAAAAATAAAATAAAATAATGTATCTCTCATCCTGCCCAAATAATTAAAAAGGTAAGAACTAGCTGGTTAGCTAGCTTGTCCATTTGCGGACATTTGATAAGCTCGCATGAAAAAGATAGAGCAATATGAAGAAAATTAGGTGATATTAACTTACATTGTCACAAGGGCAGCCAAAGAACCTTCATAAACATGGACTGTTTAATGCACAATCTGACAATCAGTATCCTGAGTGAGACGGTTCAGAAAAAGGTTACAGTGACTCACAAGATTTATTTTAAACCAGCATTTTTGTACAAACAAACAATATCTCTGCCAATATCTTTGCAGATAAAATCAAATTATTTAGTGACTGAGTTATCCCAGTGATCTAATCTCAAAAACTTATGCCAATATACAATAATCTTATCTACATTAGAGGTCCATATAATGAATCAGCAAAGTAATATAGCTAATGTGCTAAACTACTTAACAGGGATGATTATTTGAGCAAGTACTATACTAGCCTCAGAGATGATTATATGGATCATGCACTATTGTTTCTATGGACCTTGTGGACTACCCTTTTCTTTGTGAATATTGCACTTTTGTTTTGTTATCATTCATCTAAATACATTTAGGGATGGGCATTTCACCCGCCCCGTCCGACCCCGACCCGGACCCGATCCCCGCTCCGAACGAGGCGGGGATTCGGGGATTTTTTCGGGTTCGGGGCGGGGAGCGGGGAGATTTGATAAAAAATTCGGGGATCGGGGCGGGGACGGGGATTAGTTTCTCCCCGCCCCGACCCGCCCCGAAATTCCCCGTTTCCAATTCCCCGCCCCGCTCCCCGTTCCCCA
>PHNY01206992.1:7831-24484 GCA_003724115.2 Anethum foeniculum | reverse complement strand
CGGCACAAAGAACTAGAAGATGATCAACTGTTTTGCTGATTTACACAGAAAATTAAGAGGGTTATTTGGGTAATCTTCGTGAACTGCATTTTGCAAAAGTGACCTGCATTCAGAAACTATGTTTTTATAAGAGGCGCTAACTTTAATTATATTTATACCCTTCATTAAATTGTAATATGATAAAATTTAGCGTTTGTGTCAGTATTTTGAATACACGACATAAAATTATATAAAAATATATACTCCCTCTGTCCCATTTTAAAAGCCTTTTAGAATTTGGTTGTTTTTCTAAAATAAGTGACTTTTTCTAGTTTTCATGCATTATTTAGTAAGTGAATTTCAATTTTACCCCTAATTAATGTAACTTGTATTTTCCATGTAATAGAAAATTTAGTTTAGTTTGACTTTATTAGGGGTAGTTGTGTAAAAACAATTCAAATAAATATCTCAATAAATGTAAAATTGGTCTATGTGCCATTTTCTTAAAAAACAGTTAAAATGGGACAGAGTGAGTATTTAATACTCAATTTGTGTCATTTTTAAAGTACATCACACGAAATATATGATATAATAAACTAAAAATTAATAGAAATAATAAAAAATATTTATATTTATATAAATAAATGTATATTTTCTTTAAAATAATACATAATTTTATAATAATATATATGTAAATATACATTACATATATGATAAATTCTGTAAAAATTTTATGTAAACATCATAAATACGATATGAAAGTACATGAATGTGAATATACACCGTTTTAAACGGGTCGATTTTGTATTTGAAAATCTATGTTTTATCAAAATAAAATAAAATATTATAGAAAAATTGAGACTCGTAGATTTGATTAGAATGTGTTACTTGTTTGTAAACTTCGATTTTGATTCCATACGATTTTGGATAGAATTAATTTTCAGTTATGTTATATTCAGAATAGTTATGTTATATTCAGATGTAAATTGGAAGATCGAATCTGATAAATTTCGGGTCTAATTCGTATTAAAATTTATTTTGATTAAGATCCAATTGAATTTGACTTTGATTAAATTCTATTCAGAACTTTTCGGATCAGTATTACACATTCATTTTTAATGTATGTAACTTGCTAACTTTAATATATTTACTATTATAACATGTGCGATGCACGAATTTTCATTCATATAATAATGCTTTTAAATTTAACTAGTTTATTGTCCGTGCAATGCACGGGTTGTACAGTTCTTTCGTGTATTTTTTAATATATTTAAAAATTCAGAATATTGTAATATTTCATAGAAAATCGTAAGACCACGAACTATATAAAAAAATTATTGTAATATTTTATAAAAATCGTAAGAACACGAACTATATAAAAGAATCATAATCGATAGTTTAGGTGAAAACATGATATAATCTAATAAATAAAATATTGGATTTTATATAATATACTTAAATCTACTAATATAAATATTATATATTAATTTATTATTAAAAGTTGAATAATACATTATAAGTATTAGATATTAAATACGTTACTAATAAAATTTTGAAATTATAAATAATAAAATTAAATATGTTAGTACAAAGAATCGAATCTAAAAAAATTTATCGGGTTTCGTTTGATTTAATTTAGTTCTATCTTTGAGTTCTAGAAATCAGATTTTGACGATTTTACAACCCACACGAAGCTCACAAAATATTTTTTAATTCAGTTATGATTTAAAAAAATATTATTTACGTAAAAGTTTCTAAAAACTGAAAAGAAAAAACAGTTACAAATTTTGTATTAAGTACTCTATTCAATTTAGTATACCTACTTAACTAATATATTCAATTTAGAAGACCTATTTAGTGTTGGTTTAGATAATTATTATATTAAGTACTCTATTTAATTTAGGATACCTGCTTAACTAATCTATTCAATTTAGAAGACCTACTTAGTGTGGTTTGGATAATGAAAATAGAATATTTCCTTATTTTACATTCAACGGCTATCATTTATTTAATTCAAGATCTAACGGTCCTTGTTACATTGGTAGTACATGACCAAATATTTGGATAAGATCCCTCTTATGCATATTATATTATAAGGATATAATTTAAACTGAAGTCAAATAAAAATGCCAGTATTATTTTGAAAAAAATAAATAAATTTGTATTTAAAACATAAAAGGTAAAGTGTTTTAACTGGTTACTTATTAGTAATTCTAATATTTATTTTATTTTATTAAATAGAATTGTTAGTAATATTTTTTAAAAACAAAGATGTTTTACTCAGAAAAAATAAAGAATGTAACGTGTTTTAGTTGAAAAAATTAATTGGTTTATATACTAATTATGATTAATTAATAGTTATTACTAATTTTAATATTTTATTTTATTAAATAGAATTGCCTGTGATATTTTTGAAAAAGGTGGTGTTTTAGTTGATAAAAAACGTGTTTTAGTTGAAAAATGTAATTGATTTTTATACTAATTAAGATTAATATAGTAGTTATTGATAATAAAAAGGTAATTGATTTTTATACTAATTAAGATTAATATAGTAGTTATTGATAATAAAAAAAAAAACTGTGGTATGTTTAGTTGAAAAGGGTGATTGGTTAGATATTAGTAGATATAATATTATTATTTTATTTTATTAAGTAAATTTACCCATGATATTTTTGTAAAAAAAGATGTTTTAGTTGACCGTAATATTTTTGAAAAATTAAATGTTTTAGTTAGGAAAAGTAGAAAATTTAACATGTTTATTTGAAAAAAGTAATTAGTATTTAGATAAAAAGGGTAACTAATTAGTTATATAATGTTGTTATAAAATATATAGTAACATAATAGGGTGTACAAGAGATAATAGTTTAATAAAATAATAGTGTATGTGAAAATATAATAAAACAACTTAAATGAATAAATATAATGCTACATATAAAATTAATGTATATGATTGAATGTAATTAACTATAATTCATATATAAAAATTATAATATATAATTTTATGTAATTGAATGTGGCGAAATATATGGACACTTCTTGATGAACTGGATTCCTGTCGGGTCAAATTAGAGTTGTACCATTTTATTTTTACATAATTTAGAGTAAAATGCAATAAGGTATGTAAATTGTGCAACTTGTGTATCTATAATTTAAGAATAGGAAAATGTTTACTTAAAATTAACAAAAGTGTGCATTTGTGTAAAATCATTATTTTTTTTTAACAGTCACTGGAAAGCGATTTTTTGAAATACAAGATGTGTACATTAAGATTCTATAATGAAGTTTGTGTAGAAGTTTGTGTATCTGAAGTTTGAATTAAAAATAAAAAATTGATAATTTCAAAATGCACTTTTTAAAAAGGATGTTTATTAATTTAAAATGGTATTAAAAAGAAGAATCAATTTGAAGTTGAAACAAAAAATAAAAAATTAACGATTTTCGTTTAATTTTATTTCGGCTCTATCTTGAATAATGTTTAACTCGAGGATGGTTTTAAATTATTATTCAACTAACGTTATCCAGATTCTGAAGAAAAAAGACAGTTACAAAATACGGATTCAGGAAGTATTTTGAATTATCTATTTATTTTAAGATCTAACGTTCTTTATTACATTGTTTGTCATTACAACAGTCGGTCTTTATTACATTGATTGTCATTACAACGGTCGTCAAGTACCATGACTATAAAAAATTTAAATAAAATCCCCTTATGCCTATCTCTTATATATATATAAGAGTCCAATGTAATGTATAAAATTAGTGAGATATTTTATTCGTGTGAAATGACAAAATTTACCTGTGTCTTTATTATATTTTAAAAAAAATGTTCTTAACGGGATTTGAACTTAAGTCTAACAATTTACTTACCCACCTCAATACCACTTGTGCTACTACATCATTTTATTTTTTGTCATGCACTTAATATGTAATTGTATCATAAAAGTAAAATTTGGTATTCTATCATTGCGACTTATCGTATAATATTTTTTAATTATGATTTTCTTTTCATATTTATTGATTTAGTTACGTATATATTTCTAAATAATTAAAGTTACTACTCATCCTTCCCAATTTATCTGTTTTATTTAATTTTTTATATTCAAATTTAGCTAATTTTGAATAAATATTTCATATAGTATATGATCGAAATAATTAAAGCAAAAAAGGGAAAATTATTCCAATTTGGCGTCTTAAATGAAATGAGCGGATGAGCGGACTAGAAGAGAATCGACAGTATTATATCATTAGAAAATATTAAATACATAGTGGGTTTAATATATATCATTAAAAAAAAGTAATCAAAAATTAAGTCGCTTTGGTCATAAAAAATGATATATGAATAATAAAATGGGGAATAGTGATTATTAAAATAATAATGATAATAATAATTGATATTTAAATGATATACAAGATTGTAAAATTAATTATTAATAATATTTTTAGAAATATTGTGAATAGATTATTAGACTATATATAATGATTGATTTGTCAAAATAAACATGTATTTATATTACTTATACGACATAATACATTATTTCATTTAGATAATCACGATGATGATATATCTTTCGGAAGAAATAATTTGTTAGGAAAGATGATTTTAAATTTAAATGTGCCTAAATATTGAGGTAATGTGATTCATGTTGGGACTTAAGTATATATGAAATTCATAAAAACCCTAAAGGCAAAACAAATTATGTTAATTATTAAAATATTCTTCTTGTTAAACCTATAAAATTTTTCATCTTAAATTTAATATAAATATTAGTATATCGACAAAGTGGACTAGACAAGACACTAATATTTTAAACAATTTTTATAGTAACAAAATAATGTTGATATATTAATTGTAAAGGAATATTTTTCACAATCAAGGTAACATTCCGGAATAAACAACTTAGAAATCAACGAAATAATTAATATTCAACTACAAAAAAAATATTGAAAGCCTGATCAATTAAAGTTCTCATATTAGTCACCTTTTGATATTTTTTAATAGATATCTATAGATGGTAAGTTATAAAATTCTGGCAGATATTTAAATGTTCAACATTTCACTATTATTAGAATATAAAACGTATAGATATTATTTGACTTGGCATGTCCGACAAGAAGGGTGGTATTTTCTCAAGATCTGCAAATAGATCTCATGGTCCTCCATGCGGTGGAGCAATTATATATACGAGATCATATGGGAATATTTGTCTCATTTTCTTGACAAACTTTAGTCACTACACAGTTTTTATGGTAAAAGTTTTATCCATAACCAAAGTTTTTTGAGCTAGCAATTTTTTTTTAAATAAATCATTTAGAAGTTCCCCTTGATAGTCTGGCTTGTGAGCAAATTCTTAAGAACGTGATCATGATCTTAACGTGATTTGATTAGAAGTTCAAATTGGATGGTGACGATATATTGTGTACATCGAGAGGGTAACTGTGCTACATATTGATTATCAAATTAAGGATTTTACGGGATGAACGGTTTTGTATATTGAAAAGCTTTCCTCTGGAGCTTAGTAGATTTTTAGTTAGAGATACTAGAGGCGTGGTTTGACAACAATCAGTATGATAGTAGGAAGTTTGATTTAGTTTGATTTATTTATTTTCAGTTGGGTTCTTCCTGTCCGAGATGGATATTTTCTTTTGTATTATTTCATAGGAACATACTAGCTAATTAATTATATGTATTAACCATTTTATTTAAACATATAAAAAAATAAATTATTTGTACTCAATCAAGTATATGCAGATATACTAATATTAAAATTAAAATTTAATATATAAATCATACACACCAATAGTCAATCAACTTATATGAGCTAACTTGCAATATTAAATTTTTTTATAGACAAACAAATAATCGAGAATATTTTACTACGTATTGAACAAAAAAACTAGAAAATGACTTTTGCCTCGCACTGATTATTATGCTAGTTATATATATAAAATATAATATATTAGACCTAACAATTTATTACAAAACATTAAATACGCGACACGCAACGATACGAAGATTTAGTGTTTGTGTTACATTTTGGTACACGACATGAAAGTACTCGAACACAAAATTACGGGACCGAAATTTAATGTCGGCTTTGTATTTACCATCCGAGTACACGACTTATGACATATATAAATTGTTAATTAAATATTAATATTTATAATGAATATATGTATATTTATATAAAAAAATTATGCATATATATTTTTAAAATAATACTTGATATTATAATTTTGTATAAATGTAATCTAAATATTTGTATTTAATATATTTTGTAAGGTTTTTATCTAAAACTGTTAAATTTTTATTTGTTAATTTAATTTAATTTAATTTATATTAATATTCAAGTTTACGCGAAAATACGATACAAAACATTTTGCAATGATTTACTAACTTCGGTTATACATTTTGCTATTCTCAAATTCCAGGTACATAAATTGCACAATTTTGAATCCTCGTATACACATTTTGCATTTCAAAAAGAACCTTTCACTAATGGTTTTAAAATCGTTAGCACAAAATGTACTTTTTGATAACTTCATGTACACATTTTATTATTCTCAAATTACACATACACAAGTTGTACAATTTAAAATCTAAGGCACACATTTTACATTTTACTCTTCATATTAACATAGTGCAGGGCGGTGGTTTGGTTTTCAGTTAGTTGTTACCCTTTCTGTTTAATCTCAGCTGTAGTCGATGTGGTTTGTAATTGTAAGTACTAACAAAGTATAGCCTTCAACTTTCCTTTTTTTTTTTTTTGACAGAACCTTCGACTTTCTAATATAACGCAAATGTTAATCAAAAAATAAAATAAAATATTCATCTCTTATATTTTCTTACACTATGTTCCCCAGTTTTTGAGATGAAGAAAAGAAAAGAAAGGGATTAAATATTGCAGAAAAGAAAAGAAATGATTTGTTACGTAATTTTATTTCTTGTGTTCCCAAGTTTTTGAAGAAAAGAAAAGAAAGTAAAGATATGTTAAATATTCAACATAATTGCTAGTGCAATTTATCTTTCTCTCTCAATCATTCCACTTTTGAAAAGAAAGTTTTGGAGAGAAATCAACCCGTATTTAACCTCACTTTCTATTCTTTCTTTCCTTTAAAAAACTTGGGAATAAATTAGTATGAATCTTTCCCTTTCTCTCCAAATAATTTAAACTCTGTTAAAGCTAGGGACGGACAATTACAACCTTGGTAGTAACCATCATGGAGGAGTTGAGCAGCGTGTCCGCGGGGTCCTCATATCCATACATTATTCATCAATACATGCACAGCCACACCACGGTCATAACGGACCTCTAGCTTCCGCCCGCCCTTCTCGGCCACCCACTACTACCTATTTACTACTATATTAAATATACCACTTCACATATACATATGTTTATGTTATCTTCCTCCTATATTTACATGCACATACATCCCATCCTCACATACATATCTCTCTCTCTCTCTCTGGTACACTTCTCGTTGTTTTACACTCTCCCTCGTTCTCTTTTTCATCCCTTCCTTTCTATTTACATTTTTGCCTTTTTGGGATACCTTATGCCTTATTGAATATATAATACACAACTTTGTGGTCCAAGTGAAATTAACAGTTACATATATACCAACGGGGTGGGGAAGCTATTGATTACGAAGATGTGGATATCTCGGTGTAGTAATTTTTTGAGACAGAGGGCATCTTCGGAGCTCAGATTTATTAATAATTATAATCTCAAACAACGCGGTGTTATACGCATTAGGCCTACTATTGCTGCTGCTAGTTTCATTTCATCCTCATTATTTTCCACTTCTTCTGGGGATAAAGTGAAAGGTAATGATGACAGTAGCAGCAGTACGACAATAAGTTCTTCAGAAGCTCGAAAGCTAATGAGATTGGTGGATGTTGAGGCTTTGAAGATCAAGTTGTTGGGGGGTACTGATCAGGATAACCAAGGTAGTAAAGAGGTTATTACCTACACACAGTTTCTGGAAGTCTGTCAGGGCTTTGGGGTTGCTAAATCTCCCCATGAGGCTGCAGTTTTTGCCCGTGTTCTTGATGATGCTGGTGTTGTCCTTCACTTTCGAGATAAGGTTTTCCTTCATCCTCACAAGGTGCGCGTGCTTTCCCCAGTCTTCTTTATCTGTTTCACCCTTGTTTCTAATTACAATTGCATTCATTAGTCTATTCTGTCCATCTCATTTGAACAGTAATTAATTTGTGATTTGCTTGACCCCAATCAATCAAAAAAATTTGACGTAATGAACTATATTTCACTTTGGAGGTCTTTACTATTGTTGCATTAAAAGTTACATATGTACTCTGATACTCTTCTTACAATTTGTTTCACAGCTAACTTAATTAACTATGATCCAATGATGTTTAGGATTGCAACTTGCATGTTATATCTTGAATAAGTTCATTTCTTTGTCACCCTTGTATAGATTTATCCAAACTTGTAGTTGAATATTGTGATGAAGTTTTTACTTGTGTTTCTTCGTACAGGCTTTAATCTTTATCATCCTTAATTATGAATTAGTAATTTTGATTATATTGAGGACTTGCTAGTCCTTTTTTCGGGCTTAGCCTGACCACATATATATAACCTGGAAACGAACTAGGGGAGCATGTAAAATTTCTATTGATTTATAAATATATGCCATGTGGATTCGATCTACAAATGTTTTGTTTGGATTTTCCGTTTATGTTTAATTTGATATTGATAGGGAAATTCTCATGTATGTCACAGGTGGTAGATTTGGTTAGAAGGGCAATGCCAGTTGCTCTGCTATCCAATGATGATGATCCAAGGCTAGATGAGCTGAAGAAGCTGCAGGAGAAAAAGGATAAGCTGGATACAATGGCTCATAAGCAGGTGAGACACATTCTGTGGGGTGGACTGGGTTTCTCCCTGTTACAAGTTGGGCTTTTCTTTCGCCTCACGTTCTGGGAGTTCTCATGGGATGTAATGGAGCCAATTACATTCTTCACGACAACAACTGGCGTAATTATAGGTTATGCTTACTTCCTGTTCACTTCGAGAGACCCATCATACCAAGATATGATGAAGAGGTTGTTTTTGAGGAGACAGAAGAAGCTGATCCAGAAGCATAGTTTTGACATTAAGAGGTTCTCGGAGTTGCAAAGACAGCTAGATTCCCCTCGCAATCAGATAGTAAGCGGGGTCCAATTGGAAACGCGGGATCTTTTTTATCGCCAATAACTTTTGGACTTGCAAAGTAGTTTACAGATCATATACAGGGGTGTTCGGTTCATGGTTAACGAAGTAGAAGTAGTTAATACTGTTTAAGCTCTTTTTTTTTTTTTTTTTGGTTGTGATTCCTCCTACCTTGGCTTTTATTACATTCGGTTGTTGTAGCTATAGATTGTTCCACGTAATCCTTGAGAATAATTGGAGTCTTCCCGTCTCCTGTACTGAAAGTTCCTTCTTTACTCGGTTTCCAGGGATTGAATCATTCCTTCTTTAGGTGTCAAATAACCAAAATTCTTTTTAAAAAAAGAATAATAAATTTTAAACCATTTTAAAAATTATTTAATAAAGTTAATTCGTTTTATATACAAAATTGAATAAAATAATTCTGAAATTTATATATAATATTAATACAATAAGTGTGTTACATTTATATATTATAATAAAATATATTTAAAAATTAGATTAGATAGATATTTTGTTGTACATATTGTATATGTTATTAACAACTTGTATTAATGAATTTACAAAAATTTAAAGATTATTTTAAAACTCACTACAAAAAATATAAACTATATGGATGATATTTAAAAGTGTAACTCAAAATTTTTATAATCAAATATGAGTTAAAATAATTATATAAATATTTTATAAACTTAAATATGGATACAAAATTTACATGAATATAAAATCTAAAATTTAATAATTTATTCAAAATTTAATAATTTATTGGGTTAAATTAAAATTAAAAATTTTATTCAAATACCAAATTTGAAGAGAAATTGATCAAAACATCTCATTCTATTGTAGTATTGCCCAAAATATTCATTCATCAAATAATAAACCAAAAATAACTGCCGAATTCAACATATGAAAGTCATATCATACAAATTACTACGACAAACTAAGGTAATCTAAATTCTATAATTTTAAGTAATCATGATTTAGCCAACCATTTTACTTTTGAGATACTCTAATATGTAAAACTACTACTCATTTATCCTACATTTAATTATTTATAATTGGTAAAATATAATATCTTTTTTTGTTTGACAATTTTGCATTCTTTCGGGAACCCCATAACTTCAGTTTGTTGACAAGTCCAAGTCACTTATAAAATTGGCAAGTCAAAGTTATTACTTACTCCATCTCAATTTACTTGTTCTCTTTTATTTTTATACGTTTTTTTAAAGTATATTAATTGTATAGTCTCAAAATATTAATATTAATATAAAAAATACTGGGAAAAATCTGATGGCTCGGTCCAGCCCGCAGTTTTAAATTGGGATCATTTGATAAATCTGAATCACTATATTCTGATGGTCAAAATTATTAACGAATGGTTATCTGAATGCTTCATGTATTGTATTGTTTGATAAGTAAATATTTCATTTTTCTGAACGGTAACATATAATTAAATTTTTTTGATAATAATATCTTTATACTCCCTCCGTCCCACTCAGTTCTTTATAGTTTTTTTTAATAGTTGACAATATTTTAAGGCTACTATAAACGATAGTTTCATAATTTAATTTTAATTTTTTTGTTTTTGTATAAAAATTTAAACATTCTATTTTTATTTAGAATAAAAAAAATTTAAAATTTTTAGAGAAATATACTTTATAGGAGTCTTGAAATACGTGCTGAGCCCCATCCCCCAATGTAAAGAATTGGGTGGGACGAAGGGAGTATTACTTTTTTGATACACAAAAAATAAATTAGTTTAATGACTTACAAAGAGTTACAGTAAAAATAACAATAATATTTATTTATTTATTTTTGTACAAACAATAACTTCAACATATAAATTTTATATGAGATTTGCACATACAAATAAAATCGATATATAAATAGATATAAAGAAATAATTAATAAATTAAAAATAAATGTGAATTCATTATTATTGTTATTCGGAGCAATGGAAATGGAAAAGAATGAAAATGTATGGGTGCAAATCACAAAACAAAAGCGACAGCACAGCTAAGGAGGTCACTGGCTCTTCAGAGAAGTTTTTGAGCCAGTATCGTCCAGAAGAAATTTTTACTCGTCCAACTGAAAAGAAATTACACAAACAATCTGGACGAGCCAATTTATTACCGTTCAGTTCATTTAGTATCATTCGTGGATTAACAAATAACCCCTTACTTAATTATTTTGAATAAAATACGGATCAACCCAATTTTAAATAAAATCAAATTGAATACAATTTCGAAAAATCAATTTTTTTAAAATTCAATTTTGGGCATGTCTCCCGAAGATGCTAAGATGGACACAATCATTGCTAATTGAACGAAGCTGGAGATTACACTGTGTTCCCTAGTTTAAATTTGGGGAGAAAGTGAAAAATTTATGCTTATTTATTTTCTCTTAACATGTTTCTAAGATTTTTGGAGAAGAGAAAAGAAAGGGAAGGGAAGTTAAATATGAATTGCTTTCTCTCCAAAATATTCTTTCCAAAATTGGGATGATTGAGAGAGAAATATAAATTGCAGCAATAATTATATAGAATATTTTATCATATTTTCACATTTTTTTTCTTCTAAAATTCGGGAACATAAGAAAGAAAATTACATGCTAAATCTTTTTTTTCCCTCTTATTTTTAATTCTTTTCTTTTCCTTAAAAACAGGGATTGGGTTGAATAGTTATCCATTGATTTATCTGGTTGCAGACAAAAATGTAAATAATAGTAACACAATATTTCTTTAAAAAAAGAAAAAGAAAAAGGAACACAACACTAGTAGGGGCAAAATATGTTTACTACAAAATTGTAATGGTAACAAAATATAATTAATAATAACCTAAAAAGAATAATGAAAGGTATGTAAAAATATAAGTAAAATAAAAAAAAAGGGTTGAGGGTGGGGGGATGGAAGGAGTTGCAGAAGGGTTGTGGGAATTGGCAGAAATAGCAGAGAAGAAAGGAGAAATAAGTAAAGCCGTGAAATGCTTAGAAGCAATTTGTCAGAGTAGCAGCGTTTCATTTCTCCCAATTGTAATTGTAAAGACAAGACTACGCATAGCAACTCTTCTTCTTAAACATTCACACAACGTCAATCACGCTAAGTCTCATCTGGAGAGATCTCAATTGCTTTTGAAATCTATTCCATCCTGCTTTGATTTAAAGTTCCGATGTTACAGCTTATTGAGCCAGTGTTACCATCTCGTTGGTGCTATTCCTTCTCAGAAGCAAATTCTTAACAAGGCTTTAACTCTTTCCTCCCAGGCTCAAGGGTAACACTATTATTATTTCACATTTCAGATTCATTTCATTTCATTTTCCCCAATTACTTATTATTAATGTTGTCAAAATCCGTAATCGGACCTAATCGACGGAGCTACTGATTTAGGATTTTGGATGAAAAGTCGGTTGCGTTTCAATATTTTCATTAAGTTTTATGTAATATCCATGTTTTATTAGTTATTTATAGTATTTCACAACTATTTAATATTAATTGAAATTTTATTTTATATATAATAATTTATTTATAATGTAAGGATCAAGAATAATTCATACCGGTGGTGTAGGGGATTAAAACCATGCTACTTATTATTATTATTAATTGACATTTCCTTTCCCCTAATTTCAATTCAAAGCTTTGCTGCCAAATTATGGTCTTGCAACTTCAACTCCCAGCTTGCAAATGCTCTCATCATTCAAGGAGATTACCAAGCTTCACTCTCCTCTTTGGAACACGCTTATATGTCCGCAACTCAACTGCATTATCCCGAGTTACAGGTTTCTATTTCCTTTTTTTAACCCCCTTCCTACCTCTCTTGTCTCTTTTCTATATCTTGTTTTTTTCTTATGCTTCTGCACAGATGTTTTTCGCTACTTCTATATTGCACGTCCACCTCATGCAATGGGATGACGTTAGCTTGGTTGAGCAAGCTGTGAATCGATGTAATGTGGTATGGGACTCTATCCAACCCGATAAAGTAAGTGCATGCCTTTCCTTTCTTTGATGCCAATCACATTGTTCGTATATACCTCGTATGTTTTGCTTACAACCCTGCTTAATACCATTTGAGTTTGATATAGCAAGTCAGCATTAAAGCCTTATAGGCTAACTTGTTAAATATTCTACTGTTATAATTAAACTTCCTTGTGCAGTTGCATGTCTAACACCAAAGTTTGTATTGTGTGTCATTGCTACAGCCTACAGCTTGTTTTTTTTTTAAGACTCAGGTAGATGCATAATGACATGCCATGAATTTGTACATCTCTCTGACTTTTTATTTATACTGACTCTGCAAATCTAGAGACTACATTGCCATGGGTTACTCTTCTATAATGAGCTGCTCCACATATTCTATTTGCTTCGGATATGCGACTACAAGAATGCTACTCAACATGTTGATAAATTAGATGCTGCCATGAAGGCGGATTTACAAAAGATGAAACAAATTCAGGCACTCAACAAAGAGCTTGATGTAATCAATCGAGATCTCTCTTGCTCTGATCGTAATCTACCCTACAGAGATAGATTAGCACTTAACACAAAACAAGCTCAGGTTGAAGAACAACTAAGTGCTCTTACTGGACATACTTCAACTGGCAAAGATGCTTTGGAGCCAGCTTATTTTGGAAATGTGAGACGAGAATGGGGGGATAAGCTTGAGTTGGCACAACCTCCTATTGAGGGAGAGTGGCTACCGAAGAGTGCTGTCTATGCACTAGTGGATCTAATGGTTGTTGTTTTTAGTCGGCCAAAAGGACTTTTTAAGGAGTGTGTAAAGCGGATACAATCTGGAGTTCAAACAATTGAAGGTTCGTATCTTTTATACTTTGTATCCTTGCAGTTCCGTCTTTCTGCTACCTGTTCGTTTTAGTCTCTGATTTGAGAATATCCTCTGTTACCTAGGCTCTTCAAATTTTTATGTCATTGGTGTGGGGTATTGGATTTGAATCTGAATCTGAATCTTCATGTTGCAACTGGACATATCTGTGTCTAGTAGTCCAATTTTAAATTGAATTTTAAGGCCTCTAGGCAACTAATATCTTAGGAGCAG
This sequence comes from Anethum foeniculum, assembly GCA_003724115.2. Classification (NCBI taxonomy): domain Eukaryota; kingdom Viridiplantae; phylum Streptophyta; class Magnoliopsida; order Apiales; family Apiaceae; genus Anethum; species Anethum foeniculum. The sequence goes on along the minus strand of PHNY01206992.1, from coordinate 10,290 downwards.
GACCCGTAGGACTTCTTCTATACTATCGTAATACTTTTGTGTTAAGAATACTTGTGTATAATTAATGCGCAACATATCTATCGGAATCCTTAAAATATGTGAAAGAATGCATGTAAAATTACAAGCAGGTGCAAGTCTGTAAACTGCTCAACATGGTAGTGGCACACATTGAAAAGCACACAATGCTCCAATGCCTCGTACAACCTTCTTAGAAGTGCCTGATGTGCTATATACTCATATCGGTACCCAACTTACCACGTAATACCTTTTTATATATTAACCTAGCTGCGACTTCTCACTTCTTATGCTTCAAGTTTAAAGCTCCCACCTCCATGTGCAAATCTATAACTTCATTCAAACTTGTATGTGGACTTGATGTTGCAGTATTAATTTATTTACTCTTCATTTAAAATTAGATTATATGATTACCCGATTCTTAGCATATGTGTTATGAAGATGACATTTGACCTAATTAATCTTAAAGTGCTCGTGTAATGCGTAGATAATGAACATAGACTATATTCCATAACAGATAGAATTACAATTATAACAGCATATGCCTGCCCACCTTCCAGCTATAATTTTATTCTGTTACATGTAGGAGAGCTATCAAGGCTTGGAGTCAATGATACTATGAGAGGTGAGCCGCAATTTTCACATTCTCATTTCTTATAATGCTTCAGTATACTGCCCAACAATAGTAATTTTTCCATTTTCCACTGCAATATTCTGCATTCAATCATTTCTATATTGAGAATATTAATCAATCTATATATCTCTTGTACCTTTTATTTACTTATTTCAATTTTTTGTATGATCTGAAAACATTTTATTCAGCACCGTGTTATGCTCATTACATTTCATGTTTGAAATGCTTGACTTGCAGAAGTGGATATACAACATTCAGCCATATGGATGGCTGGGGTATATTTGATGCTCTTAATGCAATTTCTGGAAAACAAAGTTGCAGTGGAGCTAACACGCTCTGAGTTTGTCGAGGCCCAAAAGGTTGGTACTGCATCTTTGACATTGTAGTACTTTAGTAATATACATTGTTCCAAAAAATGTATTTGGGTCTAATAATGACTAAATGCATGACTATTGAGAGACTGGACATTAAATTTCAAACTTGTGCCAAATGATTGCTAGCTGATCTCGGCAAGTGATTGAAATCAAAGCTAAAAGCTGTTAATGTTTTGTGTTGGGCTCTGTGGTAAATGCATCCCGCCAATTATATTTTGCCTACGTTAAAGAGGCTTATTAAATTGTATTTAACTACTTAATTAAATTTTGTTTCCTGCTTGCAGGCGTTGGTGCAGATGAAAAGTTGGTACGTTCGCTTTCCAACAATCTTACAAGCTTGTGGGAGCATTATCGAGATGCTCAGAGGGCAGTATTCCCATTCTGTTGGGTGTTATAGTGAAGCTGCTTTCCATTTCATCGAGGCATCAAAGGTTTTTGTCCGTCATAATGTTATTAATATTATTATTTGGAGTATCTCTAGCATCAACTTATTTATTAAGTGAATATATCTGTCATCAACAAATCACTAAGCTGTTCTGTCCTGAAATTGTATTTTAAATTTATTTTCTTATCTGTGATAGTCTGATAGAGGCGTAGAGCTCTGATCAGGCATCACTCATTTATTTAGAAATCACTAAATAGATGTTTATTTTTGCATGTGTGGATATTGTAAATTTTTTTTGTCAATTATAAGCTGATAACAGTGTCAAATATATATTCATATGTACACCTGCACATTTAAAAAGGATACATTACAGTACTAATCAAGTAAATACTTGACACTCAGAGAACTGTACCAATTTTGATTGAAGTAATTATATGTTAAGGACTAAAAATTAGGACTGGATATAGTTTTGGAGGTTTTAATATACCTGTATCTGATAGCGTATGTATTCTTGTGCTTGTGTACCTATCTGTGTTTGTACGTGTGTTCCATCTTTCTCTTTTAAGTTGGAAGCTAACTGTCAAGCTAGGTTCACAAAGAATAGTTGTTATTCTTGTGGAACTTTGGGTTAAATGGCTGTGTGGTCATTTAAGTGGTCCCCACTTGCAACTGGGTCATCAAACTGTGAAAACTTTCTTATGAGTGATTAAATGCAAATGAGCTTGCAATTGAGGCATTTAACTTGAACAAAAATTTTACGATCATAAGTCAAGTTAACTTTAAATGATTTTCGTCGAATAGAGCGACATCAAATCCAGCTCACATGGCATTATATTAAGAAATAAAACCTGAATCAGAATAAAAATCTGACCCAACTATCTCATTTTTTGTTATAAGTCCATCAAAAAGGCATTATATATTTTGCTAAAATTGACTACATTTAGTCTTATTTGTTTTAAAGGCATTATCTATACATTTGCTAATTTGACTTCTTGTGTAAATTGTATGAATGTATTTAATTTTAGGTTTAGGTTAGATGTGAAAGTTTAAT
>PHNY01206901.1:29939-42159 GCA_003724115.2 Anethum foeniculum | reverse complement strand
TTATTAAATCCAAAAAAATCCATGACTTTTTGAATACCATCAGATTTTAATGGATTGTTTTGAATCTTGATTGAATACCACCAGATTTTAAAGTACTTTTTAAAATCCTGATTGAATACCCAAGATTTTAAAACACTTTTTAAAATCAAAATTGAATACCTTCATATTTTAATGGATTATTTAGAATCCAAATTGAATACCCTTGGATTTTCAAAATACAAAAAAATCTTTCAAAATCTTGATTGAATACACCCCTCTTAGTTTCTTCTAAGAATTGTGGATTGTTGCAGAAGTTGACATATGTCACTTTTATCAAATCTGCAATAGTCAACAACTTTACCTTTTCCTTTTTCACATTTTTCAATAGTTTCTGTGATGCACTTTCATCGGGCTCAAATGGTACGCTTTCAGAGTTTTGCATGCGCGGTATTTGACGTTTGTAGATTTAGCAGTTTTGGGAGTTTCACCTGGCTCCATAGTTATACCTTCATCCTGCAGGTTAATATTTGGGAATAAGATAGTATAATGAACATGGACCCTTTGTAACATTTAGTCTATGTGTTAGTTAATCACCTTGGATATGGACTTCGTTTGGTTGCAAATTTTTTTTCTTTTATGGGTGAGAAGGTTGTTGAAATCTCAGGCGTGTTATCCAAATTGACAGCCTCATAAAAAGTGCATGCATTCTTAACGTCATCTTCTGTTAGTTGTGTAATTTTGTCGTTGGTGCAGCAATTGCTTCAGCTTTTCTGGGAACCGTTCCACTTTTGGTTCCTAGTTAAACAACCTAGTAAATATTTATAACATGTTATTGTAGAATTTACCATTCTGCATAATCTGCTTGAAATTGTGACTTACATGGTTTGATTTAAATTTCCATTGTCGCCAAGTAAAATGCAAAGAAGATATTAAATGTAACAAACCTGGTAAATTAGCAATTCGGGTACACGTGCAACTCACCAAAATTATAGCACCGTGAATCGAATTGCAATTTCCATTGTCTCCTACAAAAGTGCAATGTGCTATAAAATTAACAGTGTTCATTCTTGTAACCAAGGAAAATAAAAATGCAATGGCGGTGAATGGTACACGTGCGACTCACCAATATTGTTACCACTTTTAATCGTAAAAAATATTTGCTAAATTTTCTTGTCCTTGGTATGCAGCAATAGAGTTTGAATTTGTACCTTGCAATGAATACAAAGTAACATTAATCCGACTATCTTGCTGGATAGATATCCTATCTTAAAAGGGAGTTTAGAATGGATAGATATCCTATCAAAATGCAGTACGGTTTCATATTAAGAACTATGTTAAGAACTGGAATAGACTGCAACAATAAATCTACAAATTTAGTAAGCAAAAATACTATATAAAAGATTAATACTGGGGACTACAAAATCTATAAATAGACAAAAATGAGGACTTGTTGAGTATTTTTAATAGACAAAATCTAATATTATTTTTAATTTTTAATGGTCACAAAATCTGCAGCAATAAATCTATATAGTATTTACTGAAAATTTGCCTATTAAAGCATCTAAAAATAGACAAAATACTTTTGCCCATTAGGTTAAGAACTAAAATCAGTCACCAGACTTTTTGCTTGTACCACTTGAATCTCCTCCAGCAAACATCCTCAACGTACATGAGATTATCCAGGTTTTGACTTACCGTAGCCTAGCCTGCCCTACAGTAAAGTCTTCTTTACTCAAATCATTACGTTGACAACAACTTTGATGTACTCTTCAATCTATAACACTAAATAGTAAATAGAGCAGAAAATTCTCTTATCAAACAGAGAGATACACAAACGTTAAACTGGATAGAAACCTGTCGGTGAAAAAGGTAACAAAACTCATGGAAAAGGATATACACAGATCTATGAAGTGGCTAAAGAAATTGGATTTAATGGGATAACTAAATCTGGAAAATATGTTCTTTGTCCACTAATGAGTAAAATGCAATACATGTGACGGTTGTTCAGAATCTACAGCCTATTTAAGGGTATCAGCATGAATGTCTAGCAGGTACCAATTCGATATTCCAGAAAGGGTGAGCCATCGGTAATATACCACTATTTATTTGGGATCATTTATATCCTTGCACCTATAAGTACCTCAATGAAGCTACCTGCAAGATAGAAGTAGCCAATGAGCTTTCGCTAAAGCAACAGCCTCTCATTTCCAGCTTATGCAAATTAGGGCAGCCTCTAGATAATGCCAGAATTCCAGCTTCCAACTTCCCTACATAACCTAGAAGCATCCATATCACATTTTGGCTGTCTTACCATACAAAACCAAGACCCCTATCTATCAGTCCACCAGGCCGAATATAGAGGAGCAAACTGATGTTGTTGGCTATCTCTAAACAACAACCAAGATATTGTATGTATCTTGGCTAGCTCCTATTAGATGAACACATTTATTTGTTGTAATGTAATCTACATGAACGAATGTTTAGAGTTATCAGTAATGTTACAAACATGAGTTTCACCGCATGTGTGTAAGTTCTCTGAACTCTGAATTTGGATGCTAATTTCTTCTTCTAATATCCATTCTCTTTCTGCTGTTATTTGCAGTCACAGTGAAGACCTTTTTTATATCTTCAACAATGATGCAGGGAAGCCTGATGATATCTTTAGCATGATTCTTCCAAAGCACCTCGGTCCAAATGGAAGGTGTCCCATTTCTATAAGTAATTATACTTTATTATCAAGAATAGCGTAAAGTTAACAAATCAATAAGTTTTTAAAGGAAATACATATAACTATTCAGAGAAAGTTTCCATATGGCTTCTAGGGAGCTTTATGTTGCATAAATTTCATGTAAATCTCCAGCTTATCATAACTGTAGAATATATGCCAAATGAACAACAAATATGGCACTCTTACGACATGGACACAGAATGCCATTCAAACTCCATGATGAACTTACACAGGTGTGGATGCATTATAAAGATTTTGATTTGACGTGGTTAGCTTGTAATAGTAAAAAAGTTTAGTTATCATATTTATGAACTGACCTATAGTTAAACCTTCTAAAGTGTCATAGTTATCCAAATAGTTTGTCGTAGAAAGAATATTTAGAGCATCCAAATGAGTCATTGTATTGAAAGGTCGATATCTTCTATTATGAATCCAAGCAAACATCTGGAATTTGTTTTGCATATTCATTAGTAGGCTGTTTTCATATATCAATGACCTTAAATTGTATTCCGAATGGATGCTTATCACGTGATACGCACCTGAAATGTCAAATGGCTTGTATAAGGCTGGTGTTGCATTACATTTGGATTGTCTTATTTTCTATAAATCTGTGCATAATCATACTTGACATTGGTAATTGACTACTTCCTGCAAGTTAAAAAGATAAAAGCATTAAACATCCATTTTAATATCTTCCTAGATATATTTAGTAGTATAATAGTGTTTTACTACTTTATAAAATTAGAATTTCGTAATTCACTATTAAATTATTGATCGACTGTTATTAGCACGCACCAGAGATATTGTATGCTCTACCTGATGCCAGCATCTCACTATTGTATAAAGATCTTAAAAATAATAATGAGGAGGCTAGTCAGCTAGGTATATAAGCAAGTAACTTACCAGAAACATATGAATAATGACTAATGAAACAACATTTAAATATATAAAACCTGCAAAAGCATACCATGTTTCAATGACATTGAAGAAAAATCTAATGAAGCCCGTTTGTAACACAATAAAAAAGCAAAATAAATCAAATCTTTGTATCCTAAATTGTGTTAAATGTATCTGTTAGGTCCCGTAAGAGGGCTATAGAAAGCTAGAAGGGGGCTGAATAGCTTAATTACCAATTTAAAAATTATTATGGCGTTTTAAAAATATTTATCCACTTTTTAAATATTTTACCAAGTTGTTATGCAATTAATTAGTGCGAAAATAAAGTGCAAGAAAGGAAAATACCACACGATGCAATTTTATCCTGGTTCGCGATGGCGCAACCTCTAATAGATTCACTCACCCCTACTCCAGTCCCCGAGCTCCTCTCCCGGACTCGGGATTTTCCCTTAAAATAAACTCCCTCCTTTAGTAGGCGGAGAAGCCTTTACAACCTTACAAATATTTGTCTTGGTGCGTAGCACAAGAGCCACCACCTCAAAATAAATGTAAACACCTACACAATTTATCTTAGAAATTAACTCCCCACTATTTCTTCAAAATTGATGTAGACCCCTTGTGTAGACTTGGCTTCCTTAGCTTTTGCGGGTCTTGGATCTTAGTAGTTTGGTCTTGGATCTTTTCTCTTCTTCACGGTGCAAAGATGACTAACTCCCCGTTAGTATGCTTAAGACTTGGGTCTTAGAACAAGAATCACCTCACGTCACTTCACCTCACTACAAAACTAATAATACAGTCTACGAAACAAATATGGATGGATAAAAGATAGTTTGAACTAGTATATTACGGTACTAGTCCACAAAATAATATAATATTCAAATAAGAATATTAAACACCAAATCAAGTATACTTGCTTAAAGATAAACAAATAATCACAGTATACTTTTTAATTACTCCTTTTAAATAATACGTGAGATGGAGTAATTTATGAAGTCCTTTTAAAGCTTTTTATAACTTAGGGATTCTTTTGTATTCTTTTTCTTAAAAGATTAAAGAATACTTTTAAATTCTTGCACGGATTGTACTTAAGCCAAGATCGAGATATAAGAAGTGCAAGTAATTGACTTGAGTTGTGCTTTAGAAGTTTTGACGAAATATTATGAAGTTTTGTAAGAATCTAATGATTTCCCACGGAACACTAAAAGATGTTAGTTGGGAAAATCAAGGGATGCTACTTCGTGACGTATTTTATGCACTTATTGTTCTTTAGCCAAGATCGAGATATAAAAAGTGCAAGTAATTGGCTTAAGAGTGCTTTCGTCAAATATAAGTACTTTATATAGATCTTTTCTTATAATGATTCTTTTGTAAGATCAACTACATTTTCGAATTCTTGTTCGAGTCTTTGGTCTCTTTTAGAGATCCGATGGTAGAGTTTAAGATGAAGTAGAGAATATAAGTACAAAGCTCAAATCAAATATAATGAATTAAGACTCGAATACGAAGCTAAAAATTACCACTTTTAGAAGATGAACGGAAAAGTTCGCAGGAAAAATTCGTCGGAGGTTTGACCGGATTTTGTCACTTAGATGAACTTGGGCAGCCCTTCGGGAGGCCTTAGAGTGGTAATAGATGAGCTAACTTGGTGGAAATAAGCTTAGATGGGTAAAACTAAGCTTATATAACAAAAACCTTATATATATTAATATATATTTAAGAGAGAGAAGGTTTTTGAGAAGAAGTATATGTATAGAGATTATAGAAAGATGAAGAGTGTATACTTCTTGAAATTTGCTGCTCTTAGCTTGTGTATAAATAGGTGTGGGAGGGGTTGTATTTATAGAGAAAGTGGATGAGGGTGTTAGGTGAAATGAGTGTTTTAGAGTTAGTGGAGGGGATGATGTGGCTCATTCTAGTTCAAACATTTCTTGCCTAATTTTATTTCAAATTTTGACCATTTCCCACCAAATCCAAGCACTCACACTTTTACAATATAATATTGAATGAATACCGATTAACGAATAAACACGTAACATGTATCGTTAATTAAATAATCACTTTAATTCAAAAATGCTCAATAAATAAATCTAAAAATATGGAGCACTTAGAAATATCTTATAATGATGTTTTAGAAAGTTTGATCAATTTTGGTCAATGTTGACTTGGTCAAACATGGTCAATTGTGGGACCCACTGTCTCGATTTTTAAGCCCGGATAAAAGTCCTCGAAAAATTACAAAACTTTAACCATGCATAGAAAATACCATTTAAATGACCAATCTTAAGTTTCAAGTCATTCTAAGCATGTGGAAGTAATTTATTTAGATTTAATACGATTAAATCAGCTTTTGGTACTTAATAAAATACAATTAGTCGTTTAATGAAATAAATGGATATTTTAACCAATGTTTTGAGTTGAATAACTTCTTCCTAATATATAATATATTTTAAGAATGTAGAAAATATATGTGAGTATATAAAAAAAAATTCTCCAAAATATAATAAATTTACGTAGCGAGAGAAAATTTATATATTACTTGATAAAAATGGATACTAATATTCCATTATTAACTATTGAGATACTTTGAAATAAAAACTCTTTTGTTGGTTATAAAAATATTTTAAGTGCAAGAGTAAATATTTTTAATATAGCACGAGTACCTCTAAGAAATATTATTTCCATAATATTCCTTTTTCGAGCTTGTTGTCTTATTAATGTTGCAAATATAGATTTAAAAATATCAAATCTTGATATTTCTTTTTCAATCTTATTACTTTGGGTGTAGAGACATATTCCATAAAATATTTAGAATTTTCTTTTATAATAATAAAGAAATATCTCTTTATATTTATATCTAAAATATAAATATATTTGAAAGTAATTTTGCTAGCTTTGACTTTTGACTTTTGATTGAATCAATTAAATTCATGTCCTATTGGAGTGGATATACGTGTATTTAAATTTCATGTTTAAATAGTGAAAATACCAAAATAAATAATATATCAAAGATATCCTTTCAATATCGCACCGTTAACTAACCTATTTGTTTGTGGAGCAGACGACACATCAGCATTTGACGTTTCATCCATCAGTTTTAGCGACGTTTTTTCTTTCATATCATTGAATTCTATAAAAATGGCACTCAAAATTGTGAATAACTCAAAAAAGGTTCGTTCAGTACATTCTAAAACTATGTAAATAACTCGAAAAAGGTTCATTTCAGTGAGTTATATTTCTTGGGTCAAAACTTATGTTAAAGAAAGTGATCCTTGCAACTATACACAAATCCTTGAACCTTCATATAACCTTAAAAATAAAGAAATGATGTCTCAATGAAATGATTAAAATGAAGGATGACAATTATAATTCAAGTTTTTGGTGCAATACATGAAACAGCTAAGAGGTATTACCTCGTACCTTTACATCCCTTTTTTTTTTTGAAGAAAACCTCTTCATACCTTTACATCGCCCTTTTTTTTTTTAAGAAAACCTTTACATCGCCTTAATCTTAGCAATCATGTGATCATGCCTGTGAATATTGAACAAAGGTATACGTTTATGTAAGATCAAAACCCATTAATTTTCCTGTAATTAACTTTCATTACTTTAGTAAAATAAATATTAAAAAGTGATTAGATAAAAAAAAAGGAATGATCAATCGAGTGATATATTCAAACTAATGTAAACCAAAACTTAAACCTAATCGAGGATTTTCAAATGAGTAATGTTACATTCACAAAATTGGATACAAAATTTTTGCATAAAATGACATGGCATATAAGGTGGAATATTTTAATTGTTGCTATTGATGTGAATACAAGGGGCCCTTCCAATTAAATATTAACACATACGATTTTGTGCAAATTTTTTTATTCAACTTTGTGGATGAAGCATTTTCCATTCCACATAATAAATTTTGAATAAAAGACTCAGATCTAACCATTGATTTGAGGATGTTAAATTTCTGAATAAATATGAAGATCGGGATGTGAGAAGTTTGTGGTGTGGCTGATAGATATGGATGGCATTTGGGTCGGGTCGGCTCGTGTTTGGCATTATCCAAATCCAAACCCGAAATTTTTACCAAACCCGAACTCGATCCATACCCGAAATTACCCAAATAAAAAATCTACGAAATTAAAATGGAAAAAGCAGCAGTAGTCAAAATGAAATAACAGAACAACAACTTTGAAGTGCACAACTAAAAATTAAAAATAACAAAACAACTCAGTTCCACAACACAGCAGTCTGCAACATTCAGCAGCTATTGACCAATTGATGTTCATCCACACAAGAAACAATGACCTGAAATACAACATAGAATTTGTCAAACAATACGAAATAAGAATTACCAACTTATAAGCTTGCACAATCAGGTCACTATATATATTGTTTTGTTGTACTGTTTCGCATTTGGCATGCTTCTAAAATCTGAAAAAGAAGAGGGGGTACATAGACAAAGTACATTAACTGAAAGGGAACATTACACTAATACACTTTAGCCATTTATCATATAGTTCACTACACTGATGCTGCAAATTATTGGATTGCATTAAAATTAAATCTGGTTATTTTTGCATTAAAATTATAACCTTATAAACTGTCATAACCAGTAGTAAGCCTTGTTAATAATCTCAATTTGCACCATATATAAATCCAAGCAATAATTGTGTTCAAGTTAGATAGGAATTAACAAAGTCCTGTCTCAATTTGGAAGGACACAAATTAAACATTTATGTTGTGCATCATTAAAATCGTGCAACAGCAAATTTATTTATTTTGAATTTTCGCACACAGGAAGGGATTGTGCAATGCACGAAGAATCACTACAATTTCAATTACCCTAGCACTAGGTAATATCTTGCAATGTTTTGCATTTCTACAGGACACTATAGTGAATTGGTTGCCGAGGCAACAAACTATGCCAGAATCATGATGCACAGCCGCAAAGGGTTAGAGAGCAAGCTATAAAATAACCAACTGTTTGATGGTCTAAAGAAACCTTAAAAGAGCACAGATTGTGTATGCTGATTTACGCATCCAATAGATCATCCAATATAAAAGCCTGAACATATGAGGGCTAAAAGAACTTGAATTATATATACAGTAATAAAGACAAGCTAAACGAAAGCAAATCCAAAATCTCCTCGATAAGCTTGCATATATTATTGTTTTCTTTCGCAAACCAGAACTTGCACAATTAGAAATTTAGAATGCAAAGATCTACCTATTTATTCTGGTCCTCTGGATACAAATCTACTATCATGTAAGGGCTTACAAAACTCTGTGCAACTTATTATTTTACCATAAACCTAAACTAAGATGGACTTGCTCTATCAACTATGAACAGAATAGACTTGCGATAAGAATGCCACACTTAAAAAAATTAACATAAATAACCCAAGAATGAATAGAACCGAAAAGCACCTTATTTTCAGCATCTGGCAATCATACCATGCACTAGTTTTAATTGTCACACCTGAAGAAAGTAATCAAAATAAACAATTAACAAATGCATACTAGACAAGTAGACAACAATATAACAGCTGACAAAAAGAAAACACAATCAGCTTATAATTTGAACAAATGTATAATATATAATTACCTCACGTGTGATGTAAGAATCTTTCGATTCAAGATCATTATAGATAGTTGCATACCCTATAGATGTTTCCCCTAAAATTCAGTTCAGACTTGCTTACAATTTAAATAAAAGATAAGGTAGAATTTAACGAAAAGCTAAAATTTTAGACTTGTGAAAATTAATTACCTAGCATTTCAGCAGCCCATAACCAACTTTGAGCATACATTAGAGCTTCTAAAGTTTTGGGATGGAGCCTATTATGATGCGGACTTACCAACCTGCCATTAGTGCTAAAAGCAGACTCCGATGAAACCGTTGATGCCGGAACAGCTAAGAAATCTCTAGCCAAGCATTGTAAATTGGGATACTTAAGCTCATTTACCTTCCACCAGTTTAATAAATCAAATCCACACTCTTTTGCACGACGTCCTCATCCAAATAATGTTCCAACTCCGATTTCACTGAATCAACTTTTTTACGCTTTTTATTACTTATGAATAAATCATACTCAGAAATATTTTCAAAAGCGGATAAAGAGCGAGTAGAATTTGAATCACATATGCCCTCCTCATCACCCGCAATCTTCTTCTCATGGCACTCCTTAAGTAAAGAATAAAAAAGATCTCGAACCTGATCAACTTTAAATGATGAAATTTCTCCAAAAATCTTCTCAAAGTAGAATTCTAATACCTCCATCTTGTATCTAGGATCCAAGACCGCAGCAACCCCAACAATTCATTGCATTACATCCCAATACTTTTCAAACTTCAGCAACATTTTTTCAGCCATGGTTTGAATCATGAAATCATAATTTTTACGCCAATCTGAAATTGCTAATCGAATTTCACATATGTTAATGAAACATTAATTAACAGTAGGATATTTCGTCCCAGAAAATATCTCAGTGGCCTTAAAAAACTTTTTCAATCTAGCACACACATCTTGAGCGAACTCCCATTCCTCTTTCAAAGGGCAAAGGCCTGAATTTTTATATTGAGTCTCTCTTTGGCCCAATCGAGTGAAAACATCCTTATACAACATAGTTGTTTCAAGCAAGTAGGTAGAATTCCATCTAGTGGCACAATCCAGTCCTAATTTTTTTGAACTTGTATTACGCAACTGTCGAGCCGTTTCTTCAAACTTTTCTTCCCTTTTAGGTGTTGATATCCAATAGGCAATAGAATTTCGAATTTTTTCAACTCCAATTTTGATCACTTCTAATCCATCTTTCACAATTAAATTCAAAATATGTGCAATACACTGCATATGAAATAAACTGCCACCAGCTATGAGAGAAGAACAATCCAGTTTTTCCAACAAAAGCTCAACCATGGCATCATTAGTTGTACAATTATTAACTGTAAGACAAGATAATCTTCTATCCAAATTCTAGTCCATCAACCATTCTAGCAAATTATCACATAAGACTTCTTTTGTGTGTGGACAAAGAACATATATGAACCTAAAATAAAGTGTACAAATTACTAACTAGTAACAAACAATATATATGAACAAACATTAAACTTGAAAAACAACTTCAATTAAAAAATATACCTCATTATTTGACTTTGCAAAATCCAAGAAGCATCAATGAAATGTGTTGTGACTGCCATGTATCCCTTCTGGTTGCTTGCAGTCCACATATCAGTGGTATTGACTACCCGACTTGTATTACTCTCCAACAAACTCAATGTCTTCGCCGTCTCAACTTCATAAATATGAAATATCTCATTCTTTATGGTGTTTCTACATGGCACTTTGAATAGTGGATGATCTTTAAGAGGCTAGCTCTGGATGATCTTTATTGAAATTGCTTGACAGAAATTTTTGTCTTATACTACTTTGACCCTTGTGATGATGCTTCATTTTGTAGTGGCTGAATAAATGAGAAGTACCGGCACCCGAATCACCTCTCAGTTTCGCGGAACAATATTTACACACAGCTTTCACAACACCATCTATTCTGACTTTATCAAAGTAGTTCTATGCTTCACTCTTGCCTTTTTTAAGTTCTTTATCCTCTTTAACATAATCATTATTTACTGTTATGATATCGGGTTCATGACTCGAACCACTAGGGGCTGATTGTAACTCTGGTGTTGTTGACAGTTGAGAGTTCTATTCCGAAATGGATTGAGAATTCGTGACTGACTGCGAAGTTGACATTACTACATAAAAATCACATAAACAAATAATTTAAAATTATTGAAATATGTTACATATATAGTAATAATTAACTAAAAAATTCAAACAAGAAGCTACAAAATTAAAAGATAAAATATACTAATCTAAGATACGATACAAAAAAACTCAAATAAAACTAGAAAGCTACCAAATTGAAGTACTGAACTAAAAGACATAAATCTAAGATATGCTAAATATATACTGAATTATTGATTCAAGATACAAATAGATATCTAATTCGAGATAAAGATTACAAACGAACCAGGTTAGTAGTGACTTTTCTTGTTGAATCTTGAATCGGGTAGTGATGTGGATTCGTGGAATCGTGTAGCGGCAGAATTGAAGAACTGAAAATCTGAGACCCTCGTGTAGTCTGTGTTGTTTGTGTGGCTGCGGCGGTGGATTCGTGGAATAGTCAGTACTCAGTAGATACCCTCGTCTCTTTCCCCAATAGGCCTTTACCCTAATTTTAATTTCTAATTATTATAGATTCCACATATTTATGTTATTATATATATTGTATATAACATGTAATTTTAAATAATACATAATATGTATCTATATATAATACATGGTATATAATATAATATACATATATATTATATATGATATATTATAATGTAAAATATTAAAAATCATGAAAATAATATATATATATATATATATATATATATATATATAAAATATTCGGGTTTCAGGTTCGGATCGGGTTTCGGATTTCGGGTCGGTAGACATAAAATTCAAATTCAAAAATTTTCGAGTACAAAAATCAAATCCATATCCAAATCCAAATCCAAAAAATCGGGTCGGGTAAATTAAAAAAATCGGGTTTCGGATCGGGTATCCAT